>JACEFZ010001674.1:0-146708 GCA_014155875.1 Cepaea nemoralis | reverse complement strand
CTCCGTCCCGGGCTCACCCCGGTGGACATGGTTACCATGCTATGAAGTTTCCTTTAGCGGTCTACGAGGAGGACAAGAGAAGATTGACCAGTACCTTCAACGCTTCGAGGCAATGTCTGTTGCTATGGGTCTGGAGCGTAACAAATGGAATCTCAAGCTATCCCAGGGATTACGCGGGACCAGCTTCGAGGTTTATTCTCGCCTGCCACCAGGACATGAGAACAATTATGACGAATTGAAGACGGCTCTGCTGAAACAATTCGAGGTTACGTCACATACCTACCGGAAAAAATTTCGAGCAGCGAAACGAGAACCGGGGGAGTTGTTTGCCGCCTACAGTTTGCGTCTAAAATCGTATCTCCATAAGTGGATGGATGTGGCTGGGTTCGCACATGACTATGAGAGTCTGGAAGAGCTCATGGTGGTCGACCAGCTGAAGAAGCAAATGTCTAAACCTCTCAGGACATTCCTGGGAGATCAAGGAGCGGAACGTATTGACCTCGTGACAAAATTAGCAGAACGGTTCGTCGAGGTACATGGGGAGGCAGGGGAAAACCTTTCAACTAACACCAAAAGTCAGGAAAAACATGACAAGAAGAAAGCAAAAAACTCAGGAACAAAAAAGTGGGAACCTTATGTGCAAAAATCAGAGGATAGTTCAGAGAAGAAGAAGGAGGGAAGCAAGAGCACTTTAAGCTCTACACCAAAACGACTGTGGTCAGAGAAGTGGTGTTCATTTTGTAAGTCACCCTCTCACAATACGAGAGACTGCAAATCGAAGGCTAAGAACCCTCACTTCGCAGCATGTCAAGTGACTTCCAAGGAGGTTGTCACGGAAAATGCCAAGGTCAACAAGGAAGCTAGCTACCAGGAGAGCTCACTCAAGTCCGGCACTAGAAAATCTAGGACAAGGAAATGGTGCAACCAATGCAAGTCAAATACGCACAATGCTATTGACTGCAGGGGAAAGTCAGGAGACACTCAATTCGTCGTGTGCCCCGGGAAACCTAAGGTGGAGCCCACCGAACAGGTCGAGGCCGAGGAAGAGACTCCAGACCAGGAAAAACCACCTGTAGTGGAATTGGTAGAGGTTAACGGTCGTCAAGTGGAGATTTTGTACGACACAGGACTGGACGGGGAGGCCGTGATTTCTGCAGATCTGGTACATCCAGAACAATTCACAGGTGAGACCATGGAGATACAGCCTGCACAGAAGAGTGCTGTAGCCATGAAGTTGCCCATTGCTAATGTGGAGATTCGGTCAAGGTATGTCACCGGCACAATCAAGGCTGCTGTATTGACCGATCCCATTTTTCCAGTAATCCTTGGTTGCCGGTATGTCTTTCTGGGAATGCCCAGGGAGCCAATCCATATGGGAGCAATACAGACTCGCTCTCAGACGAGAACAGAAGAGGCAGAAGCAATTGTGACTAACCCAATGCCGGGGGAGCTACGAACTGCCCAGAGTGAGGATGCTACTTTACGTCCTTGCTACAAAAAGCTGCAGAAAAGTGCTGATCCGCCAGGACGGGGTCAGTACTACATGAAGAATAGGATACTCTACAGGAGAGCAGGAAGGGGAGACAACCTATACGTTTAGTTGGTCGTCCCGAAAGCTCACCGGTCCCAGATTCTTCATATGGGGCATACCATCTTCTTTAGTGGACATATGGGTATTGCCGCCACCATGCAGCGAATTTCCTGCCACTACTATTGGCCGGGAATGACAGAGGATGTGCGTCGGTATGTGAAGTCATGCCCTGAGTGCCAGAGGGTGGCACCGAAACACTGGACAGCACCGGTGGTGTTGGGTGAGATGTCCATCATGAACTCTCCTTTCGAGAGGGTAGCCATCGATATCGTGGGTCCACTTCCCAGGACTAGGAAGAGGAACATGTATATACTCACAATGGTGGATTGCTGTACAATGTGGGGTGAGGCCATACCGTTGACCACGATTGACTAGAAACGAGTGGCGGACGCACTGATGGAGGCCTTTACCAGATAAGGCTTCCCTGATCAAATTCTGACGGACAATGGGTCTCAGTTTTGTGGAAAACTCATGGAGGAGGTATTTAGGGTGTTTCACTCTAACCACATACATACCAGCCCTTACCACCCTCAAGCCAATGGACAAGTAGAGCGTTTCAACGGCACGTTGATGACAATGCTCAGGAAACTGGCACAGGAAAAACCTGATAGGTGGGATGAATATATCCCAGCAGCACTCTTTGCCTATCGGGAAGTTCCTCATGGCTCAACAGGACTACCACCCGCTACGTTGCTGTTTGGTCGTCCAATCAAAGGACCGTTGGAAGCCATGTTGAGGAGTTGGACTGAAGAGGGGACGTCAGAAGAAGTGATCTCATCCTATAAATACGTGGAGGAATTGAAAGAAAAACTCCACAAGGGATAGACTCTGGCGAATCAAAACCTGAAAAAGGCCAGAAAAAGACATGCGGCTTACTACAACCGTAGGTCTAAGGAAAGATCTCTAGAGGTGGGAGATAAAGTCTTGTTGCTACTCCCAACGGGAAACAACAAACTAGAGATAGGTTGGCAAGGACCATTTCCCGTGGAAAGGGTGATATCCAGAACTAACTATCAGATCCGGATCCGGGGAAAGTCGAAGATTTTCCATATCAATCTCTTGCGGAAATACGAAGAGAGACCCGGAGAAAAGGCAGCGCACCTCATGGCAATGGCAGTTGTAGTAGAGACGGAAGTGGGAACCAACGAGGGCAGGGAATATCCCTTGGTACACCAGGAAACCTATAGGGATGTGCAAGTGAACCCTGATCTGACCTCCCATGAGAGGGAAAAGATAACCCAGGTTCTCAAGTCTCATAAGGAGATACTGACTGATAAACCAGGACGAATGAGGTTGGTTGAGTTCGAGATGACTTTGACTACACAGGAGCCTGTTCGCCAAAAAGTTTACCCAGTGTCATTCTCTAAAGAAAAGGCCCTGGAGGAGGAAATACAGAAACTGCTGGAGGATGACGTGATTGCACCATCCACATCCCCATACAATGCAGGGGTAGTTTTGTTACGGAAACCAAGTGGAGAACACCGGTTGTGTATAGACTACCGACTTCTGAACAGTCACACACAAATTCAGGTGGAACCTTTGCCGAATCCAACGCATTTATTCGCTAGGCTCCACTAGGCTCGGTACTTTTCAAAGGTGGATCTGAGTCGGGGGTACTATCAGATACCAGTCAAACCGGAGATTCGACCACTGTTGGCTTTCAGTACACCCAGTGGACACTACGAATTCAAGATCATGCCCTTTGGACTCAGCAATACACCTAGTGTGTTTACACGCATGATGAGGACTTTACTAGATCCTTTACAGGATACGGCCATCATCTCATTCATGGATGATATTCTGATTTCTAGTGACAGCTTGGATGACCACTTGCAATCCTTGGAGAGAGTGCTTAATAGACCCAAGGAAGCAGGGCTTACCGCTCGTCCAACCAAGTGCATGATTGGTTACCAGACTCTGGAATTTCTAGGTCACACCATCACTCCAGGACACATTGTCCCAGAAGAGAAGAACCTGGAGAAAATCAGAAATGCACCAAGGCCAAAAACGAAGAAGGATGTGCGATCTTTTCTCTCGTTGTGTGGGTTCTACCACATATTTATTCCACATTTCACTGAACTGGGAGCTCCATTGACGGAAACCTTGAAAAAGGGATTCCCGGACCAAATCATTTGGACACCAGAATGTGAGAATGCCTATAGTCAGTTAAAGGAGGCCTTGGTCAGCAAACCTGTATTACAGCTCCCTGACTTTTCCAAACCATTTGTGTTGAGAACAGATGCGAGTGCGATTGGGATTGGGGCAGCCTTGTTACAGGAAGGAAAAGACGATGCTTCGGTTTTGAAACCTGTGGCATACGCAAGTAAGAAACTTCTCCAGGCTGAGAGGAATTATTCAACCGTCGAGAGGGAGTGCTTGTCTCTCGTATGGGCAGTGCAAAAATTCCAGCCATATTTGTATGGAGTTAAGTTTCGAGTCCAGTCGGATCATCAGCCCCTGATGTTCCTGGCTACTTCTCAGAAGCTCAACGCCCGTTTGATGCGGTGGTCGTTGTTACTTCAACCCTATAATTTCACAGTGGAGTACATTCCTGGGAAGGAAAATGTTGGAGCGGACTTCTTATCAAGACCCCCAGCTCCTGAAGAAGAGGAATGAATCATCGGGATTAAACTTACGGTGGAGAAGAGTGAGATGGACTACTCTCTTAAGAGGGGGCCTATGTCACAAAAATAAAACACCGCGTTTAACCAGTTGATTACTATAGAGACTTTCTGATTAACCGGCCCATCTGCAAAGCCAAAACTATTTTAACTAACAGAAAAAACAACTTGGATGTCAAAATCCCCAGGACGGTCAAAAGTTGCAGCTGCACGTGTTTACATCTGGTCGACAGATTAGGAACATTCGGTGGTGAGTGAGACAAATCCCTGTCTCGCTTTGACAGTTTATCAACATTCGAATACAGATAGAACCCGTCAGATCCTGGTTACAATCAGATGTCAACCATCACAGGTCGGGCAAAGTTAACAGCTGCAGATGTGTAGGGGAAGTGAGTGAGATGACTCAATACACCACTTTGATAGTTTATAAAAAGGTCGGATTGAAAGCGGAAGTACTCAGCTCGGGAGAAAACAGTCCGTCTGTCATTTAGAGTTCTGGACATCAAGCGAAATGGCAACTGGAGTTGTCACCACTCGACGCAGATTGGCAGCTTGTTATGGAAAACTGTTGTTGGGATCATACAGTAACTCGCTAGCTTGTTGGGGATGTCAAAACAAGTGATGGCAACTCTGACAGTGACTAAGCCAGGGAGGATAGATTCTTGACAATGGATGATATGCCCAAATAACACCTGTGTGGACAGAAAGAATACCGTCACGTGACCAATTTTAGGGGAGAAACAGTGTTGACCAAAACCGTGGATTAGGATGGACGTGTTTGTGGGAGAGCTCTACAGTGTTAGATTAATTTAAAATTAACTAGCATGTGTCGTTATGGCAAAGTGTAGCAGCCATCCCGGAATGAGGATAGTTTGCATAAGGTAGTCATATTGTATAATTAGTCCTAATTAATATAGGAAGTAGTCTTGTTAAAACTAGAGTGTGATGATTAGCACTGTTAGTTGAAAACTAGTTAGAGTAGTGAAGTGATAATTGGCTCTGCTAGGATGAATAGGATAGAGGGGTGATAATTGGAGAGATTTTAGATGGGGAAAGTGTCCAATGGGGGGATCTTTCAATGGTTTGCCCACTGAAGTTGTGCACTCTGTTTATGGATCTTTCCTTGTCATCGCCTGATTCGGACGTAGGTGAGGAGCTAATATGCTCTATGACAGAGTTTAGTTAGCTGTAAAATAACTGAGCAAGGCAATAGGCTTACACTCAGCCGGTAGGATCAGTGACTAGTACTATCACAAGATGTGTTGTTTCTCTCACAGGTTCCATACCAGTTACGAGGAAGTTCAACACTGGGTTTGATGAAGTGCAACGTCAATTAGACATAACACCAGTGGGACACAAAAATGTTTCTTACAAAAAAATGAATAACGTCCGAGAAGAAAGATGGTTCACCTAAGATGGGTGATGATTGTTGATGCAACACAGCATAAGAACATTAGTACCTAAACAAGAACTTTAAAATATAATAGTCACATGGTGTGATATATTCTAGTGAAATAGTTCAAAAGACATGATACCTGAACCTAGATAGACACTAGTTAGGTTCAAGTATATTAACAATAACAGTGATACCTAAATACTCACTACAAAGGATTTGTGCATTCTTTAAGAACGAAAGGAAATTATGTGCATTGGGCAACCGGTCCATGATCAGCTGTAATTTACAAACAGTATCTATTTCGGATGATCAGGAATATGGATTACCAGGTAGCTACAGATGACAGTCGGTGTCCGGCAGGAGAGATACAGTACCGGGTGAGGTGGACTTGTTCTGACTTAACGTGCTGTGGTGTGTCCTTGCAAGGATGAACTGACTATGCTATTATCTGAGAGTCCGATCCTACACACATTATAGAACACATCACACATTTTCTTCGCATACACGTCTCATATACGTTACACTTTTCTTTTAATAAATTAATCTGTATTAATTTTTAGAAGCAAGAGTTGTTGAATATGTTGCGTTGGGGAAGTATGAGAGGGGGCATAGTACGACAGTGAGAGAGTGATAGGAAAAGGTGTCCATGGGCTGATGGAGTGTGTTGGACGGAAGCTGGTGGATTCTCCAGGATATTGATAGGAAAGAAAAATTATAATGTGGGTGTTGACTCTCCTCACTCCAGGGACGACACTTTAAAGGAGGACACGACATTTATAACATCAGATGGAAGATGTACAACAGAGATTAAGAGCAGAATAGGGAAGGCATAAGCTGCATTTCAGAAAATGAAGAGTATCTTATGCAATAAGTCACTATCTTTGATTGTAAGAAAGAGAGTGCTGAAATGCTATATAGAACCAGTTTTTCTGTACGGTAGTGAATCTTGGAATGTAAATGAACAAATTAGGAAGAACTTAAAAGCAACAGAGGTGTGGAATTTTTTAGACGAATGTAGCGATTCCTTGGACTGCCAGAGCAACTAACAACGATTGCCTGAAAAAGGCTAATGAAACTAGAACACTATATACAACAATAAGAAAGAGACAAACAACTGTTGATGGTCATGTGATGAGAAGTGAGACATTGGAGAACGTGGTAACAACTGGAAACTTAGAGGGGAAGAGAGGCAGAGGCAGACCAAGAGAAATGATGCTGGATAGGTTGAGACGGTGGCATTGAGGAATATCATCAGCAGAGCTGATCCAGAACACCAAAGGCCGCGATCTGCGGAGAGCCATGAATGCGTACGCCAGCTGGCAGGGCACTTGATGATAACTTTTGTCCAAACTTGTAGATCACATTAAGCAGACTTGGTTGTTGAAGACTTCAAGATAACCCTTCTGGGTGCTGTTGTTATGGTGTCTGATATTCTAGAGATGTGTATGCCAACAGTTTCATCTTCTGTCCTTTCCAGTGCTGATAGTCTAGAGATGTGTATGCCAACAGTTTCATCTTCTGTCCTTTCCAGTGCTGATAGTCTAGAGATGTGTATGCCAACAGTTTCATCTTTTGTCCTTTCCAGTGCTGACGTAGATGGAGATGACGATGATGACTGTGGGTTGCCAAGTTTCAAATTGCATGGATAAAATTAACAAATATACAATGCAGGCTGAATGCGAAGATGATTAAATTTATTATATATTTGAATTTAGGGATGTCATGGAAACAGAGGAAAATTGCAGTTTTTCTTTTTCATTTCAAAGTGGTTAAAAGTTCTGTTATTCTCTAGATATTTGTGCAAACGTTGTACAGTGACATTTTTGGTGATTTATATATTTTCTGTGTCATACATATGTCGTATTCGACGATAATTCATTATTGTATTGTACGTTGAAATGCATTACCATATGCTTGAACTCTTAACTGAATAAGAGGCATTTTTTATAAGAAAAACCATGTCTTAGATCCCTGGTTAGTTTTTTTTAATCAGATCTGCATTGCAGTACGTTTGGACCTAGCAAAATGAATGGCTGAAAATGGAAAGTAGAGGCCATTTAGTACAGTTGTTACAGTTGTTGCTATTACTTAACAGTTGTTAATATAGTAGATGAATGTTGTATTATAACGCTATGACAACATTTCGGAGATATATAATCTCACAGCAGATACGGAAAGTGGCTTAGGAAGCAGAGGGAGGTGTGGTAAAGGTATTCTCATAGCAGGTACTGCCGTTGTAGTGTTCAGTGTGACCGCATTTACATATACTAGATCACCAAATATGATGTGGGTGACTACTTCCTGTCCGCGTAACTTTTCCTTCCCAGATAGTCCCTAGAACATACTGAAAATTGTCAGGTATCCATTGTCATGAGGCTGGATCACATCAAGAGTTACAATGGTAGGAAAATTAATCATGCTTCTGCTGAGGATTGAAATTCCACTGCCTTAGTCGACCAGCGAACTAACCAATGTGCCACAGAAGCTCATATGGGGAGGGAGGAAGAGAAGGTTAACAATTATTAGGCGGTACAGGAAATATAATCCTGATTGAGCTATTAGCATTTAATTATTCCACAAACTGGAACATGCCTCTGCCGACACACACCAGCAAGGGCTCGAATAAGAAAAATATAAAGGACAGAGTTTACACGCATTGACACATATTGGTCTATGGTGCTAGGTCTATATTTTATAACCCAGTCGGCTCTCGTTGATTGATGTTGTCAATGTCACCCCGGTCGCCTTACTTCCCCTGCGGATTTCTGGTATTCATTTTAGACTGTGTCGAAAGGGAAGCACAGGCCAATTTTTTTAAATAAACAACCACAGAGGCAAGCACAGCTGTGAGGTTTAATGTGCTTAAATCCAGAACACCAAAAGACCGAGATCTGCGGAAAGCCATGAACGCCTACCCCAGCTGGCAGAGAACTTGATGATGATGATGATGATGATGATGATGATGATGATGATGATGATGATGATGAAACATTCTCTGGTGATTTCGTCACAAGCCAGTCAGCAAAACAATGTTGGCTTTGATCTTTGACTTAGGGATGTAAATTACAAGTACCCCAGAAGTCGAAGAAAGATCGCCTGATAGCGGGGGTCACTGGTAATAGGGAAAGACAACCGTCACGCAAAACCAATCCAGTGCAGTCACAAGTAGTAACAACTAAATAGTTAAGTAGCACGTGTGTAGACTACAGTTGAAAGCGAAAAAAAAAGCAATTAACAAAATCGTCACGTTGGGAATTCGAACCCCACAGACCAGCGTGCTAGACACTGCTCTACCGGCGCTAGTGAGTGTATCGCGAAGGCGCAAAGAAAAACAGCGTGTCTCTTGCGCGTTCGTTGAAGCCTCCATTGCCCTGTGGTGGGTAGTGAGCACTTGACTGCTGGCAGTCTCGCAGTCGGCGGGAGCTGAAAGTGCAATGGCAGCGAGATAGCAAACTTCTCTTCGTTGGAATTCAAACAAGCTTCTTTCTGAAGCCGCACTATTTACAGATATTGTAAATCACGGCAATCCGATTCTGTATAGAAGTATTAATTGTGAAGAAGACAATGCTAGAATTGTTGTTCATACCGTAATCACGTTACAGTTGTTTTATTACAGCAGGTGTATTTTTGAAGATTAATTCAATATGTATTTAGGTTTTATTGTATGCTATTTTAATAGCATATGCTAGCATTCTCTAATCTAAATGTAATACAGTATTACGAGAAGAAAAAAACACGAAGTATAAGGCAGTCTTACACACAATTACGAAAAACAAAGGACGTTGAGGCAACAAGCTTTCATAGGCAAACAATAACAAGAAAACACAATAACATGTGAGCTTTATTTTGAAATTATTAACATTTTAAGAGTGCATACATTCTAGACAAGTTACTGATTTTATTAGACAATTAACTCAACACTGCAGCTACATCACGCTATTATTGCATCATCTTAAAACTGCTGTGTTGAAAAGTATTCATTAGTCACGATGTCCCCGTACCTTGTTCATTAAAGTGCATATTTAAAGTGTTTTGGGTATACGGTGTGCTAGCCCTTGGTTCTATCAACCAATCTGCACGCCATGAGGGATGTGGTCAATACTATACCGGCCACTTTTGCTTTCCAGAAAATGTATTGTTACCCACTGTAGACGGGTCGAATCCTGGTCAATTAAAAATATCTGGCCTAGATGGGAATTGAAACTTACGACTGCTAAGCCAGCAGGCAAGCGTTCTAATCACTTCACTTCTGCACCTCCTTTGGGAAGAAATATAGTACGTAACTGCTTACGACTCTCATGTCATAAGAAGCCGGGCTTGCATCGTTGGGTAGCGTTTTGGTATATTCTGAAGCAGATGTCGTCAGGGCACTCTGGGATTCTGTGAATAACCCTGAAGAATACAAACACCTTCATAGCCTAGAGAGAATAGAGCGGCAAGGAGTGATCAGAGGATATGGCCGGCAATCAGTACTCAGAGTAAAGGCCAGCCGGAAACATAATCAAAATGCAACTGGTACCATCAAAATTGGGACTCTTCGCTGGTTGTTGAAAATGATGATGGAGCACTTATGGGAATGCCTCAAGTGTCGCGATGTCAGTTCTTGACTCAACTCAACTCATGATAATGGCATACATTATATTTATGTTTCTTCTCCTTTCTTCTTGACTCAACTCAACTCATGATCATGACATACATTATATTTATGTTTCTTCTCCTTTCTTCTTGACTCAACTCATCTCATGATCATGACATACATTATATTTATGTTTCTCCTGCTTTCTTCTTTCGTTCTGCTTTTGCCGTGCAGAGTCATATCGAGGAGGCAGGTGTAATTTTCTGTGTTTGGCTTGTCTAGTTTCTTGTATTAACGTTATATTTGATTTCTTCAGTATCTTTTTACTTCGTCAAGTCAACTCTTCCTGGGTCGCCCTCTCCTCTTGTATTCCGATGTTCTCACGTCGAGCGCTCTAGCTGCTCGCTGACTTTGTTTCGTTCTAACTAAACCTCGAACCATTTAATTGTTTGGTTTTAAAGATATTGATAGTTGTTACCTCTGCACTTGTTCTTAGTTTCTCATTTATCTTTCTATATCTTCTCGTTTTTCCAGCTGCACTTCTTATGCATTTAATCTCACATGAATGTGATGATACGCTTGTGTGTTTCTAGGACTGTCCATGTCTGGCATTGTGAGGAATAAAACGTCTGTCAGTTTCTTTTTAAAAAAATGTATATTGATATTTGGATGTTTTTGGATAGGAGCTATTTGATAGTTGATGTTGTTTGCTTTCTGTATTCTCGTTTATATTTCTTTATCCTGTCTTCCATCCTCTGTGAACACACTGCCCATATACTCGTAAACTCTAACTTATTTTAATGATTTTCGATTTATAGTTACTTTATATTGTACCGATTTCCGTTGAGATGTCATAAACTTTAACTTTTCGATATTAATCTTCATTTCAAACTTTTGAAATAAATTGTCAAGACAAATTATATGGCGCTGGAGATCCGCTTAATCCACAGTAAGCTCTGGTCGTCTGCAAACCGCAGCTAATTTAAACTCTCTGGTTGTGGATTTGCTTTATTATCTCATCCATAAAAGTGATGAACAGAAGTGGTGATAAAACACATCTTTGTCTGATACCTGATGCTAAGTGAAACAAGATTGTCATGTCGGCATTTGTTCTTACTGCGCATTCACTGTTTTGATAGATTGTCCTGATGTTTTCCAACATTTGCCCATTTACACCGTATTCTTCAAGTTCTTTCCAGGCTTATTCCTGTTTACTCGCTTATATGCTGTTTTTTAAAATCTTTGAAAGCCACACCTAGTTAGTTGTTGTAATCTATAGATGTTTACTAATTTTTTTCAAAGCAAAAATGTCAATTATTCCCCTCTGCATTTTCTACAGCCAAATTGCGCAACACTGAGAAGTTGTTCTATATTGTATCTTGTTCTCTGCCTAAACTTTTTGCATATACAGTGGTACCTCGGGTTACGAACTTAATTCGTTCCAGAACTCGGTTCGTAACCCGAAACATTGACATCAATGAAATAAAGACAGTCCGTTTCAAGATGAAAGTATCGTTCTTTTTAAAAAAAATTAACATCCGTCGTTTACCCGACAAAACGCAAAGAATACGTATACTTCACGTATTAAACAAAGAGAAAGAAGAAAACCAAATGAATTAAATGTACAATAAAAAAGAGATTTAGTCTATCTTTATTACCAAGAAAACGATCAGGGAAATTTGTCACTTTCTTTGTTAATCTGAATCATTAGTTTCAGGAGTATCTTCTCGCTGTTTCTTGGCAGCCGACTGGGAATCTTTCTGCACCAAGAAACTATCAAGGGAAATTTGTCGCTTCCTTTGCTGGAGAATCTTTCTGAAGTGGGCCATCGTGTTATCATTCATCAGGTTTACTGCCCTGTTAGCAACAAGTTTGTTTGGATGATGGTTCACAATGAAGTCTTCGACGTCTGCCCACTTGCTGCAAATTTCTTTAATCTTGGCAGTTGAAACGGTCACTGATTCCTCATCATCGGACGACTGCTCCTCCTTTAATGTCTTTAGCTGTTCATTCTGAAGATCCACAAGCTCATCTGTAGTACTGTTTGTACTGTAAGCGATCGTTTGTCTCCAACGTTACACATTGCTCTCTCTCTCTCTCTCTCTCTCTCTCTCTCTCTCTCTCTCTCTCTCTCTCTCTCTCTCTCTCTCTCTCTCTCTCTCTCTCTCTCTCTCTCTCTCTCCTTCGTTCGTAACCCGAGGCACTGTTCGTTACCGAGACATAACATTTTCGAAGTTATTGTTCGTAACCTGAATTGTTCGTGACCTGAGGCGTTCGTAACCCGAGGTACCACTGTAATTCTCTTACATTGCTAATTTTAGATATAGCTCTACATGTATTGCATTCAATTTTGTTACGTTTGTTTCTGCATAAAGGTACAATCAAAGCTCTCTGTCAATCTAGTGGTACTCTTCTTTCTTTCCATGCCTAGTTAAATACGTTTGACAACTATTTTATCCCACCCTCCTGGCATGCGTTGATGGCTTCAGCTGGAATATTAACAATGCCTGTAGCTATGTTGTTGGAACATTTTTAACAATTGCTTTTCTCACTTCCTGCTCTAAGATGTTGTTATTTAATTATTAACATTCATTTGCAGTGTATTTTATAGCATAGCAAAGTAAATTTTTCACTGTAACTATTGGCCAACAATGAAACAAGATGTATGGGATGTTAAAGATGGTATTTTACCAGGTCTATTGAGCTGTGTTTATAACATTGCTTTTTTATGTAAAGACTTCGATACATCTTTAATGGCGTTTAATGTGTCAGGTATGAGAACCAACATAGAATGCCAGTAGAGAAGCACAAAAATTGTGAAAGGTGTATAAATTGACATTGTATGATCTTTCGTCAAAGACCCATCTTTTGACTTAAAGTCAACGGACATTGTTCTAACGAATGTTATAGACCCATATTTCGAAATAATGTTAATGGATATTGTATGATCGGTCGTCATAAACCTATCTTTTGACATAATGCATATGGCACCGATTACCACTTTCCTATTCCTGGAGAATTACTAATGTGACCCTTGCAATCTGTGACACTCAGGAGCTATATGTTTAAATGAAATATAGAGGAATAAATAGATGTTTCTTAGCCAAGAGATGAACTTGAATGGCAGTGCTTATTTGTGACAGTGACCAAGGGGACGCATACTGGTAGACGTTTAGCTTCTGAAGAATTATTGAGTTTTAGACAACTGGCAATACTATCTGCGTTTCAAAGACATTTACAGGTAAGTGGACAGTGTAGTTATTCATTGTATCACCCATAGTCATAGCTATCATCAAACGAACATTACTTTGTGGTTTAGTCTCATATATTCCTTGTGCCAACCATCCTATGTTTAGATTGGCAGTGTTTGTTTCTGCTTTGTTTTCTATAGTCTCTGTGTTACTAACTACTCTTTGATTACCAAAAATAATACTACTGCAGCATTCTGAATCATTCATTGAGCGTGTTAGGACTTTACTGAAAATTAACTTGTTTTAAAACTATTGTTTTCATCATCATCATCGTCATCATCATCATCATCATCATCATCATCATCATCATCATCATCATCATCATCATCATCATCATCATCATCATCATCATCATCATCATCATCATCATCATCATCATCATCATCATCATCATCATCAACATCATCGTCATCGTCATCGTCATCATCATCATCATCATCATCATCATCATCATCATCATCATCATCATCATCATCATCATCATCATCATCAATCATCACTATCACTATCTTTGAAAATAAAGTTCGTTCGTTCGTTCGTTCACTATCACCATCATCACCACCACAACCCCCACCACCACCATCACCACCACCACCACCACCACCATCACCATCATCACCACCACCGCTGCCGACGCCACCGCCGCCGCCGCCACCGCCGCTCTCGCCGCCGCCGCCACCACCACCATCATCACCATCATAATCACCACCATCATCATAACCATCACCACCATCATCATCACCATCATCATCACCACCACCACCACCACCACCACCACCATCACCATCATCACCATCATCACCATCATAATCATCATCATCATCATCATCATCATCATCATCATCATCATCATCATCATCATCATCACCACCACCACCACCACCACCACCACCACCACCACCACCATCATCACCATCACCACCATCATCACCATCATCATCATCATCATCATCATCATCATCATCATCATCATCATCATCATCATCATTATCCATCATTTTATCCAATGCAGAGTTATACACCATAACATTCTTTCGAAATTGTTCTCTGCCATAAGATATATATCCTGCCTCAGTTGCTGCAATGTGTTAATTACCTATCCATCACACCTTGAATACATCGACGGTGTATTCTTCCTCTTCTCCTCTTCCCCGGTACACTTCCCTCCATAATTTCCTTTCTGGGCACTCCTTGTGTTTACATGTCATGATATTTCATTGTCCTCAATTTTATGTGTCTTAATAACATATCTTTCAATACTGAGTTCCCATTGGCCAGGTCTGTTTATTGTCTTCTTACGCTGAACAAATAAACCGACGATAGTAGAACTAGAATTTAATCTTGTCCTGAATATAAGCAGGCCCGTAGATGCCCTCATAACACTGTCCTGTGGTGCTGACCACACATTGTTTATAATGGGCATTAGGAGCATATACTCGAACCACACAGAATTTATATATATATATACAGCAAGTTTGGTTCTGGAATGCATAATCATCATCATTCAGTGACATCTCCCTTCCAGATTTTTACCCCCATAATAGTCTTTCGAAAGTTTTCTTTATCATCATCCAGAGTCCTGTCTCTGTTGCTGCCATGTATAAATTATCTAGCAAGTTCTGAATTAATTCTACATTGCGATCTTCCTTTTCTCTGCTTTCCCTGTTTTACTTTTCCACGCATTCATGCCTTGTAAACACCCAGAATGCTTCTCTTTTCCTCAATACAGTAAAATCCCGGTTTTTGGCGATAATCTGCCCGAAAACAATCAACGAAATCAGAAATCAACGAAAGCTGAGGCAATTATTTCCACACGAATCAATGTAAATCCAATTAATTTATTGTAGCCACTCCAAAATAAACGCCAACAAAATGAATAACAGCTATACTAAAGCAACGGTGATCCTGAATAGGACATACACTGAGAAAACCTAGGAATAATATAACTCAGGGGTGGCCAACACAAGGCCCGCGGGCCGCATGCGGCCCGCCGGTAGTCATTTTGCGGCCCGCGGAGTGGGAAACGATGATGTGGTCGAAGCTGTAGCACGCTTGCTTGTTTACTTTATTTAACCCAAAAAATAAAAAAATTAGGTGCGTGGCCCGGCAGGAAATAATATTGCTGAAATTTGGCCCGCCTGCTGAAAAGGTTGGCCACCCCCGAATAACTAGAAGTCTGGAAGTCACAAGGTAAACGAAGTGTAGGAAGACACTCGTAATAGAGAATTATAAACATTCATGAATACTATGGGAAGGGCATGGAAGGAGCTGCATGAGATTGCATTGATTAGGGCGGACTGGTGTGAGTTGGTTGAGGGTCTTGGCTCCAATGTAGAAGAAGAAGAAGACAACCACAGCTGCGAAAGCCATCGTCCATAAAAAATACACGGATACAAATAAAGAAGTTATTAGCCAATATGGTCAGATACAAGACCGTTATGTCGATGGTCTAGCAAGACAGACAGAAGTAACGACAGCAGCGCAGGACATCTCAGAGACAGATATACAATACCACAGAGTAGAAAGCAGGAAAAACATAATAAAACAAGTGGATTGATCACAATTAGTAATGGGGAAGTTCTCACCACGATTAAAGATCAAATGAACAGATACAATGAGTTGAGTTGAGTTGAGTTAAGAACCGACATCACTGCACTCAGAACATCCCCATACGTGCTCCGACCCCTCGTTCAACAGCCGGCGAAGAGTCACACTACTAATCGTTCCCACCGCTATCTGATTAAAAGTTCTCCTGGTCTTCCCTCTCAGTTTTGAGATTCTTCCAGAACCCCTGCCGATCCCCGCAATCTCATTCTTTCCACATATGGGTTCTCAATCTGTTCCTCCGCCTTCTCCACCTGGTCCCACAAGCGCACGACCACCCCCCCCCCCCCCCCCCCTGTCCATAGGCAACATTCCACCAAGAGGTGCCTTCCCTGCTAGCCTATCAGCCTGTTCATTCCCTCGTACACTCGAATTGCCAGGGCAAAATATCCATACAATTCTCTGACCTCTGAAGTGACGAGAGCCATTCCACACGAAACATTCCATTCTCCACCTTTCTAAGCATACTGTTTCAATTTGTAATGAATACAACGTGTGTTGCAGTAGTCTCCTCTTTCTTTTTTTCCATATCCTTTACAGGACATCGCTGTCAACACCAGCATCTTTCAGCTGTATGTTGATTTCTTGGCAAGATTAGCCACAGGAATGCCGCTGTTACTGCCTCCACCTCCATTCTCATGCTGGAGGTCGTAGTCTCACATGCCAGACTCTCCTTCTTCAAGACTCGCCCATTAGCTTTTGCAATAAAGCCCCAGCCACTACGTCTGTTTCTCATCACTGATCCATCGGTGTAGATGACTATGTCACCTTAATGTGTGTTGCTCTGGAATGATACTTTGAGAAACCTCTGAATAAACCTGTCCCAAATTGACCCTCCAAATATCCAGTCTAGAGAAGTGGAGTAGGATATCAGCTGCCGCAAACCATTTACAGCTCAAATTAAATTATCTGACTTCTGATGGCATCCCCACAGAGGCATTTAAACTCAGTATAATATAATCACTTATAATATAATCAACTGAATTACTGCCTACATTATTTAGCTGAGTCTGGGTGATCGAAGGAATACCAGTAGACTTGAACGAGGGATAGCTAGTGAAACTCTCTCTCTCTCTCTCTCTCTCTCTCTCTCTCTCTCTCTCTCTCTCTCTCTCTCTCTCTCTCTCTCTCTCTCTCTCTCTCTCTCTCTCTCTCTCTCTCTCTCTCTCTCTCTCTCTCTCTCTTCCCCCCCCAAAAAAAAAACAAAAAAAACAAACAAAAAACAAACAAACAAACAAACAGACCTGCAAGATTGCAACAGTTTTAAAAGGATAATAGTATTGTAATATTAAACAGTATCACCACAGATAGATTTAAGATGCTATTGGCAGATAGCCAAGGATGAGTTAAGGTTGAACAGTTAGTCTTCGGACCAGATAGATTTGGCGCTATTTAGATGGCCACATTATGCAAAATAATATGGAACTAAATTGAAATGAACTTGCCACTTTATATTGAATGTGTGGATTTTGAAAATTTGACAGCATTGATAGGGGATTTCTGTGCAATTTGACGGGGTACTATGAGATCCCACAGACGATAATTAACGTAGCAAAGGCAACACATAAAGACATTCTTCATAAACGGATGAATTTGAAATATAAACAGAAGTGCAGTACGGATATCCTTTGTCACCTTTATTATTGTTGCTAACGATAAATTGTATTATGAAGACAACAATAACTATAGAAGGACATGGAATTCAATGGACACTGACAAAGCTTTGTAATGCTCCTGACTTTGCTGAGGATATTGTCGGTCTGCCCCACACATGAAACCAAACGCTAAATAAACTGGACACACTAGGTGGAAGACCACATCAATGCGGCCTAGAGGAAAGACAAAAATAAGGGAAAATAAACTAAACAAATGATAAACCAAACTTAGAAAAACTTGACTTCATGACGTGGAATGATGCACATAGTTAGGTAGCAATGTAGTGCAAAGACTGGGGAACAGATAGATAAATTAAAATAAGTATACAAAAAATATGAAGGGCTTTCATGACACTAAAAAAATTTGTGGAAAACAAAAGAAAGTTAAACTCGTAAATAAACTTACAATATGTACCCATTAAATGGGTACTGTTCAATGGATAAAAAATGTGAAGGACTAAAACAGTTACAAATAAACCACACATGTTTATTAACCTGTACCTGTGCGGTATAGGGGAACTGAAATGATACAACAGAATGACTAGTGTAGCTTCATGGAAGTTAAGTTAGTTGCATATCATTTACACGGCATCGCAGTCAACCCCAGGATTTGTTGGCTGTTTGTGATTTCTTGGAAAGTTTACGTTCAGGAGTTTGCTAAATGCTTTCTAAGCGACCGGCACTTATACCTTTGTATAAAAACAAACGCGAGGTGGTCTGCTTCCCAAATCGCCAGCATTTGTGTTTCGAACGCGGTATGCCGGAATACGAATTGCATTCTTAATGCCTTCGCCAGAGAGGCGGCCAGGGGAGAGCAAGACAAATCCCAGCGATTTATGACCTGGGGGTGGGGTGGCGGGTGGTGGGGGGGGGGGAGACGCTGGCGCTGGGTAGGACACACATTAAGACTACCCGAGAACAGAATAGATAGGAATACCCTTCATTGGAACTCACAGGGTTAACTAAATGGAGGGGATGGGGTTATCTAAAATATACGGAAGTGAAAACTAGTAAGAGAAGATTGCATTACTATGGGAGAGGAGGTAGTTAGAGCTACAAACGATAGTAAAATGTACAACGGCTTAGCGTAAGCTGATTGAGGACCTATGACCCGTTCAGTGATAAAGGGCAGAATGGGAATAAGCATCATATTCCCAATACACCTCAAGGCGTGGAAAAGGGTAATTTGCTCATTTTACTCCGTCTTTTAAATTAGCAACGAAGCCACAGAAAAATTCTACCATATTCACATACAGTGATCAAAGGCTCAGTAAAGACAGCTACCGCGCAGGGCATCTCAGCAAACATTGATCAGACTTTCAACAGACTTCCCAAGCTCTGGTTAATCCGTAGCAAATGCTTGTTTCTGGCATTGCTGAAAGTCGCCTGAGTGACAGGATTTCCAGCGACAATATTGCCGTTAATGAAGAAGTGGTTGAAGGGGAACACTTTTCGCCTGCCCTGTTATAATTTGAGATGCAGAAGTCGGTGAAAGGAATACAGTATCACGGAATTTGTAATAATTTTGAGACGTAGACGTTGGTGAGGAAGAATACTGGTCACCTGTGTTGTTATAATTTGAGACATGGAAGTCTGTGAAAGCAAGACTCTGTCACCGAATTTGTTATGATTTGAGACGGAGGAGTCTGTGAGGAAAAACACTGATCACCAGCTTGGTTATGATTTGAGACGCTGAAGTCGACAAGAAGAAAGAAAGCCGATTACCCGATATTATTCTAAACTTATTGCAACACTTCACAATATCGAGATACAGGAGAAGCTCTTCCACTTCATACCTCTATAGCCACAGTTACCATAGAGCACATGTAATCTATCCTATTTGCAGGACATCGCTGTCAACACCAGCATTTTACCGCTGTTGTTGATTTCCTGGCAAGATACTCCCAGTAGTTTGCCATTGCTTTCTGAGCGACCGTCTCACATATCCCCGTAAGTAACCAACGTGACGCGATCCGCTATCGAATCTCACGCAGCTGCGCTACCCTACGTGGATATACGGAATTACGGAGAAAGTCGTTAACCCTTATCCAGGGAGGTCGGCTATATATATGTATACGTATATTGATGCCGAAAAGTTGAAAAAAAATATGTGGTAATGGATTTTCCCCGTGTTTGTCATGAGACAGAGAGCGAATGGCTGCTGGAATGGAAAGTGCATGATTCATCTCACTATTTTGTGCATAGAATACATGGAAACAATGAAAGTTACACGTGCAAGACAATTTCCAACATCCATGACCCTGAACATGAGTACTCGTTGTGGTAATATTGTTTTTTAAAGTTCGCATATCCTGTACAGGACATCGCTGTCAACATCAGCATCTTTCAGCTGTCTGTTGATTTCTTGGCAACATTACGCTCAGTAGTTTGCCATTGCTTTCTGAGCGACCGGCTCACATACCCCGTAAGTTACCGACGCGGAGAGAACAGCTACCGATTCTCACGCAACGTTACGTTACTCACGTGAGTATACGGGATTACGGAGAAAGTCGTGTACCGCCTAGACCAGGGAGACCGTCTGTGGTTATATACTTGGTATAACAAGGCCGTAGAGCCAAAACACCCAATACACGTGCTTGAAATGCTACAACTATCTGAAAACGACTGCCAACGAGCCATTCGTATTGTGGAGACCGGAATGAGCTCGCGGGTCATTGCCGGAAAAATGAATTGCCATCACAGCACTATTGTATTTCTCAATGATCGTTACGTAACCACTGGCAGTGATCGGGATAGATTTCGGAGTGGCCAGACACGAGTTACTATAGTCTGTTTACTTTTTTTTTCTGCCCCAATTTAAAATTCCATATCTCAGTAACCAACTGAGGGAAAATTATGAGATTTAGCAAATAACCTTATCATTATGACCACCCAACAATTTTTTTTTTCTGGAGATTGTACAGCAGATTTCAATGTTTGTTTATATGCGGTATATAATTTACGGCTCATAGATTAAGTCCATACTGTTAAAAGTATTACAGCTTCACCAAGACACATCCGCGATTTTTTAAAAATTGTCTCGTGGTTTCCGTTTTGGCACAAACTGCGCGCTGTTAAATGGGATTGTTCAGAGGTGTCTTCAGTGTGGGTTCTTTCATGAAACGTGATTATATAAATAAATATATAAATAAATCTTACCATTAATATAATATTAATAGCTAATATTTGAATGTGTGAATATTGTTCAAAGGGATGCATGTGAAATTCTGTACACTTCAAAGCATCGCTATGAAGTTGTACACATATTTGTCACATATGATTGCAGGAAACTGTTTAATACTGTTACAAATCCCGAGAAAAGAACAGTGCATGGATTGGGTTAGAGGAAACGGTCATTTCGTTGATGGGTGCAGGCATCTGGAATGAAACCAACACGCGATAAGCAAACGGTAGGTAGAAAGGCAATTGTAGACAGCTTTGACAAGGATGTCAACAGGCGAGGTATTATAAAAATGATGGATGCCAAAGAAACAGTGACTGTAAGAAAACTGAGCGGTTGGTTTAGAAAGAACAATAACATAGAGCTATCCAAAACAACTTTGTGGAAAATTATAAGGACATTAGGCTTCACTTTTAGAAAGTACAAGGGAGGTAGAAATATCCTTTGCGAGCAACCGCATTTAGGAACCATGAGAAGCAGATACCTACGTGAAATAAGGTAAATGCGCAAAGAAAATTATGACATAGTGTATTTGGATGAGACGTGGATCAATGCGCACCACACAAGTGAAAAGGAATGGCAATCAGTGGATGGAAAGATAAAGCGTTAAGTGCCCAGTAGTAAAGGACAGCGTTTGGTCATAGCCTATGCTGGTAGCACTCATTATGGCTTACTACAGAATGCTGAGCTCTTATTCGTATCAAAGCATACAGACAATACGGATTATCATAATGAGATGAATGGTAATGTATTTAGTTATTGGCTCGAGAATACAGTACTTCCATCCCTTGATAGACCGTCTTGTCTAATCATGGACAATACATCATATCACAATGTTGTTGCCCAAGAAGACAAAATACCTACAGCATTGAGCACAAAGGAAGCAATAAACATATGGCTCCGAAGGGAAAATATACAATTTCCAGAAACTTATTTCAAGCTACAGTTGTTGTCCCTTGTAAAACAGGCGCAGAAAAGCAAGAAATATCAAATCGACAAGTTGATAGAGGAGCTTGGCCATAGGTGCTTGAGACTTCCGCAGTATCATTCTCAATTAAACCTTATAGAACTTGTGGGGGATAAAATTAAAGGACAGGTAGCAGCTGCCAATACTACATTCAACTTGTCTGACGTCAAGATACTAACTCAGTCCGCGATATTAAATATTGATAAAAGTTACTGGAAAAAAAAAATGTAAGGACCATGTGTTGAAAGAAGAAGAGGACTATTTGAGAAAGGATGGATATCATTTTATGCAACCGAGAGCAATCATCAACCTACTGGAATCGTCCGACATAGATTAAGGTCTGAGCAGATCGCAGACCTCAATCTACGTGTACACTTACTGGGATATTTTGCTCCAACTATTCAGACGGCCCTAAACATTACAGCATCAGCATAATGTCAATGGCAACAGTGTGTATTCCACAGTGATGAATTTTCAATTCCGCAAGCCCTCAGCGGTGACAAACAACTGTATTTTAAATTTAAAAAAAAAATAAAACACACACACACACACACACACACACACACACACACACACACACCACACACACACACTAAACGCATTGAATACCAACAGAAGAGTAATATTGCGGTGGAAACTGACATATTGTGGCATAACAAAAAACGTGAGAGCAAACACGTTGTCAAATTAGGGGACAACACACGTTCATTCGAATCAATCTATAAATTTCAATGAAAAGAGGACCATCATCTTGGTCGTTAAGAAGAAAGCCCACTACAGAGACACTGACAACTATTTTCATAGTACAAAACAGGTAATCATGTTCCGTCTCTAAACGGTAAACAGCAGAGTAGACAATCTTTCACGAAGACTCAAAGCGGGTCTGTCACCCATGTGTACGTGTGAACAAACTACACAGACAGCTGAATAGATCCTTAAAAATGGAAACATGATGACTAAATTGCGGTATCATTTCTGGTCACTCCATACGCACATTAACGCACAGCTATTTGGAAGCTTTCACGAACTCAATATAAAAAAGCTAACATGAATACTTGTGTACACATTATTAACCAGCAGCTGAAGAAAAAAGAAGGATATAAAAATAAGGTAAGAAATATATTCCTTCTACTTTCCTGTCAATTTACACATTATTTACCCCCATGCCTCTGTAAATTCTCTGTCTTTACTAATATTACACATTGCACCCCTCTCGGGATTCTCCGTCGTGAAGTGGTCAAGCCGTCTGAATCGGGCTCCGAAGGTTGTATGTTCGATTCCGGCCACGTCCTTCATTTCACGAGTGAATTTTTTCGAGGACTCCCGAGGATCGTCGCTGGAGCTAAGGAGTTCGTGCTTTGTGCGACGCTTTCCTCGCTGCGGAAAGAGATTGAGCCATATGGGATAAAAACACGGTGCAATGCAGTCGACCCTGTCGACTTTTAAGCTACTTCTTTTACTGCAGCCACTCCCATACGAATCCGGATACGCCTTGTGTCGTCATCTGAATTGTCTGGGCATTCTTTACTGTAAAATCAAGTTTGTTAGTGAGAAATCACTAGTTTTTTCACCAAATCATTAAAGCAATGTCACCGCTTTCGATGATTTAAGTTGCTTTTTGACCTATCAAAGACATATTCCTTGGGTGGGGGTAAATATAAGACGGCAGCAAAAATTTAATAACGATGCAACAGACAGTTTTCAAAATAATTGATCGTGAATGACGGCATTCATTTCTGGACATACTATACCCCTAAGCAAGATCATCATATTGTGCTGGATCATCTAAGAAATCGTCCACTCCCGGCATGTCAAATAGCAACAGCAATAGTGGGTAAACGTGGGCAAGTCTCTCAAATGACAGTCATACGACGACTTAAAAATACAGGCCGTACGTTTAACCAAACTAGCTCACAGACATCGTTATCATTGCCTGCAATAGGCAGAGCAACATGTCTGAGGGACTAGAGTGCAGTGCAATGCTGTCCTATTGACAGACGAGAGTAGATTCAACATATCCTTTGCCGATGGACGTATGCGTATTATACGTCGGGTGGAGGACGCTTGGGTGGCGGGGAATGGGTATTCCCTATCTAAGGAGAGGTTAAGTGCCTCCTTCCCTCTGCTAGCCTACGGGACACCCTTGAGCAATGTGGAGTACTCGTTAAGCCTCCAGATCAGGGTTACGTGAGGCCATGGATACAGGTGGTGGGTGAAGTTGAAGCGCAGCCAACAGATAGTTGTGGGCAATGGTCTCCAGCTTCATAACGGCAGGCAGAGGATCTCTTGTTTTTTTTTGGGGTGGGGTGGGGGGGGGGGGGAGACAACGGCTGCGGTAAACGACCAGTATGGTCACTGCTAGGAAGGAAAGCAATGGCCAACTACTTTCTTTATATATGCCAAAAGAGCATGTACTGCAATCTCATCGATAATCAGAGAAACGGAGTAAATGAGTGCTCAATAGGAGCAGCCTTGCCCCGTAGGGGTAGTCATGTGCAAAGGGTACAGTAAACGCTGTGTATATACTGAGAACAGTAATTGAACGTTCTACAGAAGTAATTAAAGATCTACACCTTTGCTTTATTGACCACACATTCATTGGCAACTTTCCGTCTTGACAGATGATAGTTTTTTCTTCAAAATGGCTTAATAACTACAACCCATGGCGGTGGCGAATGTAACTGTTAAGGTCAATTCGCGCTGTAAATGTTCATCCACAGTGAATGCATGTGAACACATGGTCATATTCACCACCATGCACCATCTTGCGTCTTACACGCTCGGTGTGTGACTTATCTGCGACATTTTTTTCCTTTGTCTTTATTCCATTTCTGAATTTGCCTACCATGCAACAGCGGCGACTTTCTCCGAATGGGCATTATCAATGCCTGTATCATTCATGTCCCGATTACACACATCTTTGTATCGTAGTAGAGGCCGACCCTGAGATCTCCTACCCACCTGTAATTCACCAAAACAGATGACTTTTGGTATTCTACCGTCACCCATCTTCCTAATATGTCTTATCCATCTGTCTACGAAGACTGATCATGGAATATACCGTCACACAACATGATCTTTCCAAAACTTCAGTATTTGTGATTTTGTCTTGCCATTTAATACCAAGCATTCTTCGCAGACACCGCATATGAAAGCTGTTTAAACGTTTCTCTTGGTGTGAGTAAGTTGTCCAGGCTTCACTGCCATAAAGAAGAGTACTAAGGACACAGGCTTGATAGACAAGTACTTTTGTTTTGGCAATAAGCTTCCTGTTCTCCCAGACTCTTTTTCTTAACCTGCATATTGTTATTGATGCCTTACCAATCCTGATGTTGATTTCCTGATCTAGGGATAATTTGCTATTTACCTCTGATCCTAGATATGTAAAATGGTCTACTATCTCTAGTTCGGCGTCGTCAATAAAGATTGATGGTACCCCATGTGCACCTTGTGACATAATCTGTGTCTTCTTTTTGCTAATTGTTAAACCAAATTCAGAACAAGCATTGGAGAATGCAGATAGTAGACGTTGTAATTCTTCCTCAGAGTGGGTCGTAATTGCAGCATCATCTGCAAAAAGCAACTCTCTGATCAGTACCCTCCTAATTTTGGTCTTGGCCTTCAATCTCTGAGCATTGTAGAGGCCGCCATCTGAGCGTGAGTGAATGTATATACCACCATCCTGATCACGAAAGGCATATTTCAGTAGAAATGAAAAGTATATTCCAAAGAGGGTTGGAGCTAGTATACAACCTTGCTTAACTCCACTCTTGATTTCAAACTCTTCTGAAGTTGCACCATAAAACTTGATTATTACCCTTCATGCCTGTGCGGAACGATTCCACAATGGACAGAAGAGTTGGTGGGCAGCCAATCTTGTTTAGTGCCTTGAATAGACCCTCACGACTGACCAAATCAAATGCCTTTGTGAGGTCGATGAAGGCAGTAAACAGTGGCTGATTCTGTTGACGAGATTTTTCTTGCAATTGTCGCAATGAGAATATCATATCAGTGGTAGACCGGTTCTTTCGGAATCCACACTGTGATTCGGGGTAGACTTGATGTCCCAGGACTTAAAGTCTGTGCAGAACAATTCTGGCAAATACTTTTCCAACAATACACAGAAGTGAGATACCCCTATAGTTGTTACAGTCGCTCCGATCGCTCTTGTTCTTGTGCAATGTTAAAATGCTTGAGTCTTTGAAATCCAGTGGGACTTGTCCTTCATCGCCAGCATAGCTCTTTTAGCCGGTGGATCTGTAGAGTGAGTGTGTCTTGCCCACTCCTGATAACCTCTATTGGAATCCCATCCTTTCCTGGAGCCTTGCCTGATGCAAGTTCATTTATAGCACACTTAACTTCTGTTATGGTGGGAAGCGTGTCCAGGTGGTCAAGAGTTGGTCAGAGCCTCTATGGCTTTGAGGGCATTGTCCGCTAATTTGGTCTCACTTGAGTAAAGCTCCATATAGTGCTCTACCCATCTATCCATCTGCTGTCTCTTATCAGTGATGATTTCTCCAGTCAAGGTTTTCAATGGTGCACTTATTTTTATCATTGGACCACAAGCTTTCTTTATCCCTTCATACATGCTTCTGATGTTTCCCTTATCACTTGCATTTTGAATGGACTCACATAACGTGATCCAATTGTCATTTGCACACTGCCTTACAGCCTTTTGCACATCCTTTCTAGCTTGCTTCACCTCACTGAGAGTGTTACGCGCTGTTCTTTCCTTGTTTCTTAAGAGAGCTATCTTCTTTTTACCAATCAAGGGCTGCAGTGTCTGGCTGTTTGCTGCAAACCAGTCCTGCCTCTTATGATCCACAGTGCCGTAAACCTCTACCCCTGTTTTATAAAGAGTTTCTTTAATTTTATTCCACTTTACACTTGCTGTACAAATTTCTGATGTATCAGTGAAAGCGTCTTCAAGTTGCTGTTGGAGCTCAAAGCACTTTTCAGGATTGTGGGTGTTAATAACATTAATCATGGGGCTAGCTTTGTGTTTAGCTGTGTAGATTCTCTTTGGTCTCAGTCTAACTCTAGCAACAACCAAAGAATGATCCGTATAACAGTCAGCGCTGTGGTAACTTCGAGTTAATGATGTTTGGTTCAGATGTTGTCTCCGTGTGATGATGAAGTCCGGCTGATGCCAATCGCCGTATCTTGGATGTTTTCATGTGACTTTAAGCAGGTCTTTTGTTTTAAAGGAGGAGTTTGTAATATATAGGTCATTTCTGGTGCAATGCTCCAACATCCTCTGCCCATTTTCATTTATTCGACCGATGTTGTATTTTCCAAGGCACACTGGTCGTGAACTCGAGTCCTTGCCCACACAAGCATTGAAATCACCGAGCATGAAGTGTTGGCTTCACCATGCTGTTGGGCAGATTGAAAATAAAGGGGTTGCCATATGCTTTTAGTGAGAAAACTGTCTAGATCCTGTCTCATTCTACGCGCAGATCTGTGTGGAGACGGCAGAGAATTGAAGTAGTAAATGAAGTATTTTAAATTCCCGGCTATCCTTACCTCTCGGCAACAATAGCTATTTGTGAAATTAAAGTGTAGTTCGAAGAGCCCCGGCTCCGACAGTGAAAGCGTGTGTTCTACTAGATCCAGGACTGTTGTCACATCATCGATGGTAGAAGCTACACCTAGAGGCAACAACTACAGCCAAGCAACAACCATCAACCTACAATGAAAAGAGCAATCTGTGTATCTTCGTGGCTTACGTGCCACATCTGACTTGTGTAAAACCTAAACGAACAATAAATTTAAGTGCCTATTCGCATTATAATAGCAGAAGTTAAATACTGACATCGTTCAGCAAATCTAGAAACAATCATAGGACGTTACTTATACAATCAAATAAAAGACGAGGGCTGATTCCAAACATTCAGCCCAAAAATTCGTGCACGTCATCGTCACCAGAGGAAAAGAACTGTCACTGTCACTGTCATTTACTGCCAATTTAGTACCTTGCGGTGTATGGCAGAGGGGTCTTTGAGCCTGAGGAATAAAGGCCGCCTGGCTAATGCAGTCGCCGCGAACTGTGCAGGTTAGGATTTTCTTTTTGCCCCCGACAGAAAAAAGTCCGACACCTTACCGAGGGATCGAACCCGGGCCTCCCGAATGAGAGTCCGGCGTTCTAGCCTCTCGGCCAGCCGCTCCTCTGAGGAAAAGAAGCAGAGACTAAATCTTGAAGCACACGACTGCCAGCTGCGAGGACAGGAAGCTAAAGTTACGTGGCACAACACCCGTCTGCCACATCCAAACAAACTATTATAATTCAACCAGGGCTGTTGTGCAAATGCCAATAATTAGTACAATAAGATTCTTACACTTAGAATAATAATCTGAAGTAAAACTAAAGATCACGCATAGCAATTTAGGAAATCAGTGGCATATTGAAACCCCCATATCCGGTCGGTGTTGTCTCCCGTGAAGTGCACTCAGTGTTTTCTAGATAAATTCATGTGGTATATTGAAATTTTAAAACCAAGGATTCTGTTGTAATCTTAGCTAAGCTTAGAATAATGATTTAATGTGATGGAGCGCCAGTTGATAACGTTATTATTTGTCTTCCTATCTTCGTGTTGTGAGAAAGTGTAAAACTGTGGGTCTCCTTTACTGCCCAGGTATATTATAGGTGGATAACTAGGTCTACGGTCTATGTTTTAGTACTGTTGTTCGCCTTAACTTCCCAGCCTGGTGAATGTTAGAATACTAGATCACTTCTGGGGCCTGTGCTTTAATACAGCTTAGATTTACGAGCCAATTTGATCTTGTCTTCGGCAGTGAATAGTCTTTCTAGTCTGACCGTCTTCTTGTGGCTACTTTGGTGTGAGAAATCTTTCAAATAGCTAGCGCTACGCTAAAATGGGGCAGTTTTGACTGTAAGAGCTATTGAATATATTGAAGTAGTATATAATGTGCAAACTACACCTTAAATTAGGTGCAGAACCTATATTTTTTACTATATAAAAATTATAGCACCTACGCTCTGACGTCATATTTTACGAACTCATATTCAAGGAATGCAACCCATGAATAAATAATTGAACGTATTTTTGCACTGTTACTTCCCTTTTTGTGTGATAAATTTTATATGTGTAAAAAATTATATAATTGCTGGTATTATTGATTGTAGCGGGCCGGGGCTTAAGAAACTATCATCATACTAGTGATGCTGTTAAGGTACAGTTCGCTTCCTACTCGGCGGTTTGTTTTCTCGACTTTTAAAAAAATCTGTACTGGGCATAAAAACTATCATCATTCCATTGGTGCTGTGTAAGGCTTAGGGTTGCAGTGCATTTCCTCGGGGTGGTCTAGGGGTGGGCCGGCGTGGGGATGGGGGATCAGAGGTGGGGCGCGGGTGTCGGCGTGTGGGGTGGGCTTGGAGGTTTCGAACCTCGGATCGTGACAGGTGTCATATGAAAATCGTAATAGGTAAACATGTATATATGGCCGGTATATGATCTGTAGAGGGTCGTAGTAGTGTAACATCATACGGGTTACAAATGAAAACCTTAAAAAGTTAAGATAGTCGATGTTATTGATTGTAGCTGGTATAGCTTAGTGAAATTCGTTGGTAAGGGGTGGGTATCGGCTATTAGTGATCTGTACAGTGTCGTAGTGACCTATACACTGTCATCATACGGCTTCAAGTGAAAACCTTAAAAAGTAAAAAGTGCCGATAATATTGATTTTAGTGGGTATATCTTAGTGAAAATCGTTGGTTAGGGGTGGGTAGCGGTTATTAGTGATCTGTAGAGTGTCGTAGTGGCTTATTCACTATCATCATACGGGTTACAAATGAAAACCTTAAAAAGTCAAGATTACCGATATTATTGATTTTAGTGGGTATATCTTAGTGAAACTCGATGGTAAGGGGTGAGTAGCAGTTACTAGTGGTCTGTAGAGGGTCACAGTGGTGTAAACACTGTCAGCATACGGCTTCAAGTGAAAAGCTTAAAAAGTAAAGATGGCCGATATTATTGTCTCGAGTATATCTTAGTGAAACTCGATGGTAAGGGGTGGGTAGTGTTTACTAGTGGTCTATCGAGTGCCATCGTGACCTACACACTATCGTCATAGGGCTACAAATGAAAACCTTAAAAAGTAAAGATGGCCGATATTATTGATTGTCTCTGGTATGGCTTAGTGAAAGTCGTTGGTAAGGGGTGGGAAGCAGTTATTAGTGCTCTGTAGTGTGTCATAGTGACCTATACACTATCATCATATAGGTGACAAATGAAAACCGTAAAAAGTAAAAATGGTCGATATTATTGATTGTAGCGGTATAGCTTAAAGATGGCCGATATTAATGCTTTTAGCGGGTATAGCTTATTGAAATTCGTTGGTGAGGGGTGGGTAGCGGTTATTAGTGAGCTGTAGAGTGTCGTAGTTGCCTATACACTATCATCACACAGACTTCAAATGAAAACATTACAAAGGTAAAGATGGCCGGTATTATCGGATGTAACGAGCAAGGTTTAGTGAAATTCATTGGTATGGGTTTGTGAGTGGAGGAAAGGCTAGATAGGTGCTACTGTTCATTGTTAAGGGTGGTCGAGTGGGGCGGTGGTAGATAAATACGTCCGTTGCTTGATGGGTAAGGTTTGGTTGAAATTGGCCAAACTTTTCACATTTGGTTAACAAAATTTCCAATTTTGTTATAAGTTTGTTTGAAATGTGACCAAACTTTTCACTTTTGGCTAACAAATTTTATTACTTGATCGAGATTTTCCCCCTTAATTCCTTCACCGCATGACTCCTATATACACCGTAAACACTAAATATTCAACAACCAAGACGTAATTATAATCTATATACCTGTTTATTTAGTATTTCAGTACATTTTACAAGAATAATAATTTTAAAATATATAATGTCATTATACGAAATGGATGATGTGATATGAGCTGGTAGACATAGTATCATCACAATATTTTATTTTCACATATTGAGCTATACAAATTGTATGTTGTTTCTGGGTTTCTTCACACCACTGTCTGAGTAGGTTGGTTTTTCCGACTGGTAGCCTGGTATGTATAGGTCACTTGGTATGTAGTCATAAGACTGGGCTCCTGATTGGTGGGCTGACATCTGAGTATTATAGACAACTGTAGCATCAATCATCTGAGTGGCGGGCACATCAAACAGCTGGCTATTGGGCTCATCACACATCTGGTTGCCTGGGTCATCACACTGTATTTGGGTTGAAAACTGGTGTTATAGTGTGCGTCTACTTGATGGCTCAGCTTTTGTGTATCTGAAGGTGTTTTCGTTTTGTATGATGAAGCTGAGGGTGTAGTGCTCATAGGTGTTGAGGTTGCGGTACCCATAGTTGTTATTGAAGTGGGTGTCTGATGCTTTGATTTTATGTGTCGTTGTAGGTTGTCTTTTTCTGTTGTATAGGTTACCACAGAGGTGGCATGTATAAGTTTCGGTGTTGTGAACTGTGTTAATGTGGCGTGTAAGCTTGTGGTTTTCTGTAAAGAACTGCCCACATATATGACACAGATAGAGATTTTTCTGTTTAGTGGCCATTACGCTGCAAATGGTAAGGGCGATAAGACACGTATTCCACCCCGCTTGTAGTTTCCGGCACCAGCTAAGTGAGTGTTGATAATTAGCACAGTACTCTTTTGTGTAGTTGCACTGGTAAAGTGTTGATCCGGTAGAGTGATCCAACACTATGATTTGCATAGATTTCTGTAGTTCCACGCTTTCACAGGACGTTCTGGTGTAAGTACTGACCGCCGAACGTTATACCGCTGTGAAGAAAATACAATCCATTACAGTCCACCGTCGATATTTTATTTTGTATTTCAAAACATACGACAACCAATATTATTTTGATGCTAGTGTTTTTAAATCATCTACAGAAAATAATAACCAAAATTTTTTTTCAAATCAAAAGTACTTACTTTTTAATTATGATATATCAATAGAAAATAGTACCCATTTGACATTTGCGAATTATGAGGGTGCACCAAGACGTCATATGTAGTAAAATAATGGTTGTTCTCTGCAGTGCTCTCATTTTTGTTCTCATACCGGCTGTCTTACGTCACCTGAGGGTCTTCAACGTGAGTATACGTTTTGTGATTGGTGTTGAAGGCTAGCTACGTCCTGTGTGTTTTGTAATTCTGTAAAGCTGATGTACTTTGTGTTATTTTACATAGTATGTTACTGACATAGAGGTGTTTTATGTACTATATTAGTGAGCAAAGCAGGCGAATACACGCACTGATGGACAGTTACTGATTATTGGTGAACAATAATTAGTGGTGAAATAACATGTGAAATACATCCATCCATCCATCATGTGCCATGCCGGTAAGCGTGGGCGGTCATGTTCTGCCATCTCACTCGATCAACACAGTCATGGATCAGTTCCGTGTTTCTGTCTCGACCATGCCACAAGGCCAAGCCATCCAGATACTTGTTTCTAGGTCTTCCCCTTGGTCTGTTCCCCTCGATCTTACAGTTGTCACCAAGTTCTCCAAATCATTTCTTTTCATAACATGCCCAAAATATTGTGACTGTCTACGTCTAATGTCTCTGATCAGTTTACGATCTTCATTTGTTTCTTGAAGGACTTGTTCATTGGTCTTTCTGGCTGTCCATGGTATTCTTTGCATTTTCCTCAGAAACCACATTTCTACAGCCATCAGATGTTTTTCAGCCTGGCTGCTCATTGTCCAAGCTTCACATCCATATAAAAGTACAGGTTCTATGTAGCATCTCAACACTCTTTTTCTCGTTTCAATTGACATCTTTTTATTGGTCAGTATGTTTTTCATCTTGCTAAAGGCTACTTTTGCCATGGCGATTCTTGTTCTAATCTCTTCAAGGCATCTCCCATCAGATGTTATTACTGTTCCGAGATAATTGTACCTATTCACTTGTTGAAGAATATTCCCATTTACTTGTATATTACACTGTGGTATTTCGTTCTTCCTAGTGACGACCATAATCTGTGTCTTTTTACAATTTAATTCTAACCCTTGTTGTTCACTGTGTGTAACAACCACATCTACTAAATTTTGCAGGTCCTGTTCATTGTCTGCAATCAAGACTGTATCATCTGCATATCTAATGTTATTGATGCATCGTCCCCCAATGTTGATTCCTTCCATATTTTCAATATTTCTGAAAATATTTTCACTGTACAGGGAAAACAGATCTGGAGACATTACACATCCCTGTCTCACACCTCTCTTAATAGGCTGATATTGGCTTACTTCATTATCAACTCTTATGGCAGCTTGTTGTTTCCAATATATGTTTTTTACAAGTCTAAGGTCTTTCCCATCAATTTGTAGATCTTCAAGCATCCTTATCATGTTGACATGTCTCACTTTATCAAAAGCCTTTGTGTAGTCAATAAAGCAAAGGTGTAGATCTTTGTTTACTTCTATAGAACGTTCGATTACGGTTCTCAGTATATACACAGCATTTACTGTACCCTTGCCTACTACAAACCCACATTGTTCTTCTCCTATTTCAGGTTGTATTTTCCTCCTAACTCTTTGCATGATAATTCTTAGCAAAATCTTCGTGATGTGACTCATTATACTAATTGTTCGATGTTGATCACATTCCAAGGCTCCTGATTTCTTTGGGATTGCAATAAATACAGAATTACATAACTCATGAGGTATATTTCCAGTATCATATATTGTATTAAGCAAACTGGTAACTTTATCTATTCCATATTCTTCTAAAGCATTAATCATTTCTGATGTGACGCTGTCTGGACCGGGGGTTTTGCCAGATTTCATATGATTAAGAGCATTCTGAACCTCCATCTTCAAAATTGCTGGCCCTTCATTGTTATTTTGAACAATATATTGTTCGTCTCTGTTATCGTCATAAAGGTTTTTCACGTAATCTGACCATACATGTAAAATCTGATCTTTTTCTATTATGACTCTTCCATCTTTTGTCTTTAGGCAGCCTGCTGATGTACGTGTTCTTTGATTAGTAATCTCCTGAATTCTTTTGTGCATTAGTTTCGCATTTTTACTGTTGTGTTGTTTTTCAATTTCTCTGCAATTTTTCTCAAGCCATGTTTCTTTAGCCTCCTTACATAAGGTTCTGACTTTTCTGTGAATTTCTTCATATTTGGCAGGATTATTTTTGTTCTGTCTTGTTTCCATTAGTTGTAAAATTTCTTCAGTCATCCATGTCTTACGGCCCACTTTCTTTACTTTTGGAATAGTTTTTTCTGCTGCACAACTGATTGAATTCTTCAGCATTTCCCATTGATCATCTACATCTTGAAATAGGATCTCTAGATCAGACAATAAATAAATTATATGTATATGATAAATTTACACATACTGAATTTTACACAATGTGACACCTTCCATATGACCTTTACGCAGACCAGTTTTGACCTAGTGTGGAGTGATATATACATCAAACGGTATTTTGATATCATACGCATCTGATATATCTCGAGGTGTAAACCCGAATGTAGCATCATGTACCTTATTTCCTGCGATATACACCAGCGACAACACAATACCGATTTGACGGCGTGTAACGAGAATGTATACTACACACAGCGTACTTACCACTGTAGTCTCTTCGGTGAGTTGTTATCGATAGGTCTTGTTACAAACGTAGTGTATGTAACACTCCTTTGCGGTCCTTTTTATACAGACGGTGCGGTTGATGCAAAATATAAAACATGTCTAATCATGTTCAAGCAGGTTTACCGCTGTCGGTACGCTCTGAATCATCCTCGGGTTTTCCCCAAAGACACGTCTGAATACGTTCACGTACGTTCACTCACGCTGACATCCCTGTGATGAGTCAACTGAGCGTTCTGGTCACAGATGTTGTGGCGGTAAATGGTTCTAGAATTAGTGTCGGAATGTGGAATCGCCTAGTTTTAGTGTCAAAGCGTTGTAATCTAATGTATGAGTGGTATTCTGTAATAGTACCTTATTTTAGAGCTAAAGACATGCCTGGGACTTTAAGCACGTGGTATGGTTTTGTCATTACCATGTATGGTAGGATCATTCAGCCACGGTGACCTCCTTGCTAATCAGTTTTCCACCTCTGTCGCCAACATTCAGTCACGTCGCCACATGAATACATGACCGCTATGCCCATCTTTGACCGGTTGAGTCATTAGACTCGTGTTTCGGTTGTATCCCATAAGACATGTGACCGGAGACAGCGCCATCTTTGATCGGTTGTAGCCACGTGGTCTGGTTTTGTCATTACCACGTGTGATCGGATGCGACCCCATCATTGACCACTTGTAGCCAGTGAGCACGTAGTTTGGTTGTAGTCATTACACATGCGACCGGAAGCTGCGGCATATTTCATCGGATGTGACCATTACCCATGTGTACCGGATACATTGCCATCTAAAGATATGCCTGGGACTTTAAGCACGTGGTATGGTTTTGTCATTACCATGTATGGTAGGATCATTCAGCCACGGTGACCTCCTTGCTAATCAGTTTTCCACCTCTGTCGCCACCATACAGACACGTCGCCACATGAATACATGACCGCTTCGCCCGCAAAGTTTGTGTACATGTGACCACTGAGTCTTGCGACTAGAAAGCTTTTCGTCAGCACAGACACAGAGAAGAAAGCTGGTTGCTGTTCACCGAGACCGGTACTTCAAGACGGTGAATGGTGTACACTATATACACGATATCTGCTGACGTAGAATGTCTCAGCAGAATATTATGCACTGCCTGGTCATGTGGCCGGGTGCGACTCCATCTTTGACCGGTTGAGTCATTAGTCTCGTGTTTCGGTTGTATCCCATAAGACATGTGACCGGGTACAGCGCCATCTTTGATCGGTTTTAGCTACGTGGTCTTAGTTTTGTCATTACCACGTGTGATTGGATGCGACGCCATCAGTTGACCACTTGTAGCCAGTGAGCACGTAGTATGGCTGTAGTCATTACACATGCCACCGGAAGTAGCGCCATATTTCATCGGATGTGACCATTACCCATGTGTACCGGATACATTGTCATCTTTGAGCGGGTTTAGCCACGTGGTCTGGTTTTGTCATTACCACGTGTGATCGGAATGCGACGCCATCGTTGACCGGCTTTAGCCAGCAAGCACGTGGTCTGGTTGTAGTCATTACAATGCAACCATAAGCAGGCCCATACTTGTTCCGATGTGACCATTACCCATGTGTATCATTATGCGGTCAGTACGCTCTGAGTCGTCCTCCGATTCTCCCTAAAGACATGTCTGAACACGTTCACTATGCTCCACCCCACCGACATAGCCCCGTGATGAGTCACCCAAGCTGTCACCCTCAGATCAACCACCTATAAGTTCAATCATTAGACTTTAATATGAGCCTTACCCTCGGGCTATTATCAAGCAACGGACGTATTTATCTACCACCACCCCACTCGACCACCCTTAACAATGATCAGAAGCATCTATCTAGTCTTTCCTCCACTCACAAACCCTTACCAATGAATTTCACTAAGCCATACTCTTTACATCCGATAATACCGGCCATCTTTACCTTTTTAATGTTTTCATTTGAAGTCTGTGTGATGATAGTGTATAGGCAACTACGACACTCTACATCTCACTAATAACCGCTACCCACCCCTCACCAACGAATTTCAATAAGCTATACTCGCTAAAAGCATTACTATCGGCAATCTTTAAGCTATACCCGCTACAATCAATAATATCGGCCATTTTTACTTTTTACGGTTTTCATTTGCCACCTGTATGATGATAGTGTTCAGGTCACTATGACACACTACAGAGCACTAATAACCGCTACCCACCCCTAACCAACGAACTTCACTAAGCTATACCAGCTACTATCAATAACATCGACCATCTTCACTTTTTAAGGTTTTCATTTGTAACTTGTATGATGATAGTGTTTACACTACTACGACCCTTGTAACAGTAAGGGAGTACTGGGGTATTATTAGGATCTAGTGGGAAATAGATACAGCACGATTGAGCATCGAGTACAGATCATATACCGGCCATATATACATGTTTACCTATCACGATTTTCATATGACACCTGTCATGACCTGAAGTTCGAAACCTCCCAGCCCTATCCCACACACCGACACCCGCGCCCCACTTCTGAGCCCCCATCCCCACGTCGACCAGCCCCTAGACCACCCCGAGGAAATGCACTGTAACTCTAAGCCTTACACAGCTCCAATGGAATGATGATAGTTTTAATGCCCAGTACAGATAAAGAAAAAAGACGAGAAGAAAAAACCGAGGAGGAAGAGCACTGTACCTTAACAGCATCACTTGTATGATGATAGTTTAAGCCTCGGCCCGCTACAATCAATAATACCAGCAATTATATAATTTTTTACACATATAAAATTTATCACACAAAAAGGGAAGTAACAGTGCAAAATTACGTTCGATTATTTATTCATGGGTTGCATCCCTTGAATATGAGGTCGTAAAATATGACGTCAGAGCGTAGGTGCTATACTTTTTATATTCTTCTTCTTCAGCATTCCGAGCCATTGAGGTTCTTTGCCGCAAATACAATCTGTCTCCATTCGTCTCTCTGGTGGACCTTCTCTTGCCAGTCGTTGATTCCAAGTGCTTGTAGGTCTGTATGTATATTATCTCTCCACCGCCTTCTTGGTCTACCTCGGGGTCTACGGTCATTTATTTCCTGAGTGTAAGCGAGTTTTGTTTCCCTATTATCTTCCATTCTTTCTATATGCCCCAGCCATTGTAGTCTATTAGCCTTCATGATACCAGTGATTAGCGGGGACTTAAACAAATCATAAATGTCTTTGTTACTTCTTCTTTTTCCACTCTCCACTTTGTGTATCCCTAATGGGTCCATAAGATGCGTCTTAAAATTTTGTTCTCAAAGGTTTGTAACAAGGCTTCGTCTCCTTTCGTTGTACTCCAGGTTTCAGAGCCATACAGCACAACTGGTCTGATCAGTGTTTTGTATATTGTGATTTTGGTGTTACGAGATAGCGCCTTTGATTTTAGTAGATGTTGTAGTGCATCAGTATATCTTATTTCCAGAGTTGATTCTAGTTTGTATTTCTTCCCTTATGATGTTGGAGCAGTTGAAGATTGTACCCAGGTATTTGTATGTTTCCGTTCTTTTAATGGTCATATTATCTATTTGTATGTGGCCAGAGTTTTTAGCCATTCCGTCTCTTGAAATTACCATATATTCTGTCTTATCTTGGTTGATAACCAGCCCCATCTGTTGGGCTTTTTCCTTTAAGTGAGTCAATATTTCTAATGTCTTTTGTTCACTTTGCCCTATAATATCTATATCATCTGCATAACCAAGCAGCTTGGATGTTCCTCCAATATCACATTCCTCCTTTACCTTCCTTACAACTTTCTCTAGAGCCAGATTGAAGAGTAGCGGCGATAGTGCATCACCCTGTTTCAAGCCAGAGTTATTTGGAAGGGGTCTGATTTCCTGCCTTTATATGTTACTATATTATAAGTATCTTCCATGCATAGTTTGGTCATGTTAATTAACTTCCTTGGTATTCCAAATTCCTGCATAACATTCCATAGACTATTCCTATGGACACTATCATAAGCCTTTTTAAAATCCACAAAAATGTTATGGAGATCTCTTTTATATTCCCAATGTTTCTCGGCTATTTGTCGTAAGATAAATATCTGATCTATTGTTGATCTGTTTTGTCTAAAACCCGCCTGGTAGTCACCTAATATGTCTTCTGAATATGGTTTTAGTCTATTTAGTAATACTGCGGATAGTATCTTATAGCTTGTGGACAGTAGTGATATTCCTCTATAATTTCCACATTGGAACTTGTCTCCTTTCTTAAAGATAGGTATCAATAATGACTCTTTCCAGTCATGGGGTAATTCTTCTGTCCTCCAGATTTTTATATAGTAAAAAATATAGGTGCTGCACCTAATTTAAGGTTTAGTTTGCACATTATATACTACTTATTGATCGCATTGTTTAATTTGCATTGTTCAGACTTTTAATACACTTTAGGGGCATTGAGCGTATGACGGTAGCCCCATACTTGTATAGATAAATGGACCCTCGATTACGATGCAAACATATTTCTTGGTCCCTATTTTTTTTTTTTTCTGGGTCGACTTCTTACACCTACCAAGTTTAAAAAAAAAAAAAAAATAAAGGTCCCATATTCGCTAGGGATAGGAATACATAGATAGCTCCTTGGCCGGCAGACAAGCATGCTACCCAATTCGATACCGTGGCTGCCTTACTTTACATCGCTTAACTCGTAAATCGGTTGGCAGGGTATGGGGTACCCTTGACAACAGGAGAAGCAAGATGCCTCCTTCCCTTCGCTAGCCTACACGACACACTTTGTCAAGGTGCAGTATACTGTTAGGTCCCTTATCCTGGTCACATGAAAGCAAATAAGCTGGTGGTCGTTGGAGCTGGGGAGCAACAAATAGAAAGTTGTTGGCTATGGTCTCAAGTTTCGCGACGGTAGGTAGAGAGGATCTCTTTAAAGAAACAATGGCTACGGCGACCCACTGGTCATTATCAAGAAGTAAAGCAATAACATACCCCGTCTTTACTTCACATATCGTGTCTGTGTAGAGTGATGCAAGTTAGTCAGATATAAAACATCAAGCGGGAAATGAAAAGAATGAATGTTGATATCTTGCGATTATGTCAGACAAGACAGAGAGGAGATGGAGATATGTAGTCAGATAAATATACAATAATGTACTCAGAAGGGCATAAACATGAACGGGTGTGAATATAATCTCGGAGAGAGAGAAGGAACGAAGTGAGTAAAATGATATATGTCCATGTCAGATCTATTTCTGTAGGTCAGAACGATTAAAAGGACAAATAGTAGACATTAATATCATACAAGCCTATGCACCAGCTGCAGACAGCACAAAAGGAGAAAGTGATTACTTTAAAGAGCAACTTAACATGCCTATAGCACAATTTAAGGTTGAAAAGACAGACTTCCGACTAGATAGATTTTACACTATTCAAATGGCTACATTATGCAAAATAATAGGGAACAGCATTGAAATGAGCTTGCCACTTTATAATGAGTGTGGATTATAAAAATACCTTGAACAGCATTGAAAGGAGATTTATGTGCAATTTGACGGGTCACTATGTGATCCCACAGAAAATCATTAACATTGTAAAGGCAACACATAAAGGCATTCTTCATAAATGGGTGCATTTGAAATATAAACAGAAGTGCAACACGGATGTCCTTTGTCACTTTTATTATAGCTGCTAACGATAAATTGGGTTATGAAGACAACAATAATTACAGCAAGAAATGGAATTCAATGGGCATTTATAAAGCATCGTAATGATTCTGACTTTGCTAAGGATATTGTCGGTCTGCCCTACACATGAAACCAGACGGAAAATAAACCGGACAAACTAGATGAAAAATCACACCAATGAGGCCTAGAGGAAAGACAAAGATAAGGAAAAATAAACTTTGCAAATTGCCACGGTGCGACAGGCGCGTAGTATTCTTGCTGCCAGCGATCCAGGGGTGTTATCCTCTTCTGTGGTTGATTATTTATTCCTAATAATATTATTATGTATAAGTCGACCACCGTGGTTATTTCTTTCAGTTTCATCATCCTTACCGAGAGCAGGACTGTCTTTGTTGGCAATACGTCCTCCCATCTTATTTACTTTGGATTTTCCCTAAGAAACTCTCAGGTGTTCCAATCTCAATATTACACTTGGTTATATGCAGCTGTCATTATTTACCTCTTGAACAACTCAAACTCTGAACAACTCAAACTGTACACGAGTAGAACTGAAAGCTTGACAACTCAGCTCGTATCATATTTTCACAAATCTATTAGGCTAGTCACAAAATACACTTCATTTATACTAGTGCAATTACACAACGTTACGAGTTAACAAACCAACTCAACAAACATAACTCCTAACAACATTCTAGTAGCGGCGCAGTGTGAGGCCGTGCTACTTGAACCAAAGAACCAGGTCCGAACCTGACCATGGCTCAAGTCCAAATGATTGAAGGTGACGCTTTGTCCTTTCCATAAAGCGTCCCAAGCGCTTTTCACGCTCTTGTGACCACGCTCGTGGCGGGTCACTTTGCACGGTCTCCTCGTACAGACCGCACTTTATCTAACCCATGCCTTGATCTGTTTTTCTGTAAACTTGATCATGGCCCAAATGATACACCGAATTAAAAAAAAACTTCACTTCAGGACTTGGAATCATGCACTCAGTTAGGCAGCAGTGTAGAAGACTAGGGGACAGATATATACATTAAAATATGTAAACAAAAAGTATGAAGGGCTGTCATAACTCTAAAATATTTGTGGAAATCAAAAGAATGTTAAAATCGTAAAACACTTAGAATGTGTACCCATTAAATGGGCACTGTTAAATTGATAAAAAAAACGTGAAGATGGACTAAAAGAGTTACAAATAAATCACACATATTTATTAACTTGTGCCTATGCGGAATAGGAGAACTGACATGATACGACAGAATGACTAGTGTGAAGCTTCACGGGAGTTAAGTAAGTTAGTTGCACATCTTTTACAGGACGTCGCAGTTAACCCCAGGATTTGTTGGTTATTTGCGATTTCTTCGCAAGTTTACATCAGTAGTTTGCCATTGCTTTCTGAGCGATCCGGCACACATACCTTTGTATGGAAACCAACGCAAGGCGGTTTGTTTCCAAAATCTTCCCGCAGTTGTGTTTCGGAAGCGGTATGCGGAATTACGAATTGCATTCGTAATGCCTTCGCCAGAGAGGCGGCCAGGGGAGAGCAAGACAAATCCCAGCGATTTATGACCTGGGGGTGGGGTGGGGGGGGGGGAGAGACGCTGGCGCTGGGTAGGACACACATTAAGACTACCCGAGAACAGAATAGATAGGAATACCCTTCATTGGAACTCACAGGGGTAACTAAATGGAGGGGATGGGGTTTTCTAAAATATACGGAAGTGAAAACTAGTAACAGAAGATTGCATTACTATGGGATAGGGGGTAGTGGGAGCTGCAAACGATAGTAAAATGTACAACGGCTTAGCGTAAGCTGATTGAGGACCTATGACCCGTTCAGTGATAAAGGGCAGAATAGGAATAAGCATCATATTCCCAATACACCACAAGGCTTTGAAAAGTTTAATTTGTTTACTCCGTCTTTTAAAATAGCAACAAAGCTACTGCAAAAGTTTAATATGATCACATCCCTATGATCAAAGGCTCAGTAAAGACAGCCCACGCTCAGTGCATCTCAGCAAACATTGATCAGACTTTCAGCAGACTTCCCAAGCTCTGGTTAATCCGTAGCATATGCTTGTTTCTGGCATTGCTGAAAATCGCCTGAGTGACAAGACTTCCGGCGAGGCTGTTGCCATTAATGGAAAAAGTGGTTGAGGTGGGACACTTGTCGACTGCTCTGTTATAATTTGAGATGCAGAAGTCGGTGAAAGGAGTACAATATCATGGTATTTGTAATCATTTGAGAAGGAGACGTTGGTGATGAAGAACACTGGTCACCTGTGGTGTTATGATTTGAAACATAGAAGTCGGTGAAAGCAAGACTCTGTCACGGATTGTGTTAGAATTTGAGACACGGAGGAGTCGGTGAGGAAAACCAGCGCTCCAGGTCCTGATGGCATAAGATACGACGACATCAATAAGTGTACCGACAATGAGCTAGAGAAACTAGCAGACATGTACAACAACAGTATAGGGAGTGCTAGCATCAAGGAGGAATGGTTACACAGCTATCTGATTCCCTTGCCGAAGCCTGACAAAGACCACAAAAAAATTCAGGGATATCGAATTATAACCATGCAGAATACAATAGGCAAGCTGCTGGAGAAGGTAATTGCCAGGAAGATATCAAGCCAGCTAGAGAGGCAAGGTGTTTTCCCACCTACCCTGGGTGGGTACCGTCCAAAAAGAGAAACCTGGACCAATGCAGCAGTCTTTGCCCATGATGTCTATGAAGGTTTCCACTCAGGCATTGAAACCTTTACTGCAGCGATTGATCTTGAGGACGCATACAACAGAGTACCATTGGATCTTTTAATGTTTAAGCTTCTTGAACTAAAAGTAAGTCCATTCCTCCTTAGTTGGATCGCTGCAGCCCTCTTCCAACGGAAAGTAGTTTTTAGATGTGGCAGTTGGACTTCGGAACCAACAACAATATATCCTGGCCTACCACAGGGATCACCTTTATCTCCGGTACTGTTCAACGCCTACACAGTGAGAATCACCAGTGAGCAGATCACTGGACCTGGCAGGACATTGTCATATGCCGATGATGTTTTAGTGTATCGTCAGGGTAAGGATAGAGAGCAGGTTGCTGTGGAACTACAAACCGAACTCAATCGCATAAGTACTTGGTGTGATGAAGCTGGGGCAATGGTCAACCCAACAAAGGCAACAGTGACTTGGTTCTCGTTGAATAATCACATTGTCAACACTTCAACACCAACTGTAATGCTGTGTTCAGAGATGGTGGAAAGAACGCAGGCAATGAATTACCTAGGGATACGGTTTGATCGAAGCCTTGCTTATAATGTGCACATAGACCAGGTGATAACAAAGGCCAAGCGGGGTTTGGCTGCGATGCGGGTGATGGCGGCAGCAAACTGTGAGCAGCGCCATCTATGTCTTCTGTACGAGGGGCTGGTCATGTCTGTTTTGGAGTATGCAATGGCAATCCTGACTCTCAGCCATAAGCAGATAGAAAGGATGGAAAGGATACAGAATGAAGCTATGCGCATTATTCTTGGATGTACAAGAGATACAGCATGCAGGGCGATGCGCTACCTTCTTGATTTTCCAACCATTGAAGAGAGAATACAAGTTTGCAGGGCACGCGCCTACCTCAGAGTTAACGCAAACACACAACATCCACTGCATAGTGAAATTAGGAAGGTGAAGGGCAGCAGGTTAAAAAGAGGACGGTCGTGGATGGGTCAAGCCGAAGACATTCTTCAACAGGTGTGTTCACTTGAGGACTTAGAACCTGGCGAGGAGTGGGTGCAAGTACCAACAGACTTCTGCACATCCTTTTCAGTTTGCATCCAACTAGATAGGAAATGTAGACAAGAAAATCCGGCTGCTATGGAGGCTGAAGTACAAGCTTTGATTTTTCGAGAATTCGCTAGACGGTGACGCGGTCATCTACACAGATGGGTCGGTCGTCCGACATGTGAGAAGCTCATGGGCCTTTACAGCTCGGGCCGGAGGGAGAATTGTGAAGGAGGACTCTGGTGCTTTCACTGAAACCACAAGTAGCCTGACCATGGAAGTCATGGCAGTAAGTAAAGCAATAACATGGCTCGAGACACAGACATTCACTAGGGCTTGTTTCCTTAGCGACTCAATGAACATGATCAAGAGGATAGAGGAGGGGTCGATCCGAAGAGAATGGTTGCTGCCTCTGGAGCGGTCTCGGCTGGCAAAGATTAGTTTCATCTTCGTGCCAGGGCATGCGGGAGTACAAGGAAATGAGCGGGCTGACAAGCTCGCAGGTGAGGCTACTGTGGAGGGCGGACGCGCCATGGACCAGGCTGACATTCTGAATGCTCTACGAGAAGTAAGACTTTTGCGAGAACCAAGTGATGACTGTGAATCTGCAACAATGGCCAGACTGCGAGAGCAGCAAATTAAAAGAGGTGTGGCCAAACAAGAACACTACGCAGGAAGCCAAAGAAGGTTGATAAACCAACACAGAACTGGCGTCGTTAGCCGCTACACGCTGCGGGATTTGCTGAGGAGGGGATCCGAGCACTTATGGACTGAATGGTTCGATGTGCAATGAGGATGATCTGTCGACTAACTAACTAACTGACTAACTAACATTTGTTTACTCCGTCTTTTAAAATAGCAACAAAGCTACTGCAAAATTTTAATATGATCACATCCCATGATCAAAGGCTCAGCAAAGACAGCCCACGCCCAGTGCATCTCAGCAAACATTGATCAGACTTTCAGCAGACTTCCCAAGCTCTGGTTAATCCGTAGCATATGCTTGTTTCTGGCATTGCTGAAAGTCGCCTGAGTGACAAGACTTCTGGCGAGGCTGTTGCCATTAATGGAAAAAGTGGTTGAGATGGGACACTTGTCGACTGCTCTGTTATAATTTGAGATGCAGAAGTCGGTGAAAGGAGTACAATATCATGGTATTTGTAATCATTTGAGAAGGAGAAGTTGGTGATGAAGAACACTGGTCACCTGTGGTGTTATGATTTGAAACATAGAAGTCGGTGAAAGCAAGACTCTGTCACGGATTGTGTTAGAATTTGAGACACGGAGGAGTCGGTGAGGAAAAACACTGATCACCTTCTTGGTTATGATTTGCAACTCTGAAGTCGACATGAAGAAAGAAAGTCGATTGCCTGACATTATTCTTAACCTGCTGCAACAGTTCACAACACCAGTATGCAGGAGAAGGTCTACGACTTCACATCCCTATAGCCACAGTTACCATGGAGCAAATGTGATTTATCTTAAAGTAAAGGCTACAGTTACTGTTCCCTGCTTGCCTTCTAATACATGTCGGAATCAATATATACTGAAGCACATTAAAAACGCAATATATATATGTATTTCTTCGTAACCACGAATACTCTCGTGGTTGACGTGAGCGGACGAGAATTGGAAGCGGTTCAATCGCGTCAGTGGCTTATGGGAGTATGGAGACGGTCGCTCAGAAAGTCGTGGAGTGCTGATGAGCGTAATCTAGCCCAGGAATCGACATACAGCTGAAAGATGCTGGTGTTGACCGAAATATCATGAAACAGGATGGAAAAGCGGAATATATATATATATTGATGCGGAGAAGCTGGAAACATGTGTTGGAATGGATTTTCCCCGTGTTTGTCATGCGGTAGAGAGCGAATGTTTGCTTAAATGGAAAGTGCATGATTCAACCCACGGGTTTGTGTATAGACTACACGAAGACAATGACAGTTATACGTGTAAGGCAATTTCCAACAGCCATGACCCTGAAAACGTGTACTCGTTGTGGCAGTATACTCGATATAAAACTACCGTTGATACTAAACACTCAGTACGTTTGTTGAAATGCCACGACTATCTGAAAACGACAAGCCATTGGTATGTTGGAGACCGAAATGAGCTCACAGAAAATTGCCAGAAATATGAATTTTCTCCACAGCACCAATGTACGTCCCAGTGAACGTTACGTAACCACGGGCAGTGCCCAGGACAGACCTCTGTGTGGCCATCCACCCCTGCTCAATATTGTAATGTTGTGCTGAGTCACCTAAGAAATCGATTTCTCCCGGCAAGTCTATCGGCAACAGCAATAATGGGTAGACATAGGCAAGTTTCAGTCATACGACGACTCAAAGACACAGTTCTTACATAGGCAAGTTTCAGTCATACGACGACTCAAAGACACAGTTCTTTCCTAAGGCAAAACGTGGCTCACATACATCGTGGGCAGCGCCTGCAATGGGCAGAGCTACATGTCAGATGGAATAGAATGCAATGGATTGCAGACCTATTCACAGACGTGAGCAGATTCAACTTATCCTTTGCTGATTGACGTATGCGGATTTGAAGTCGGGTGGAGAAAGCTTTGCAGATTTATGTGTTCGTTAGCACAACTTATTTGGATGTAGGCAGTATTCACATTTGGGGAGGATTAAGTTTTCAACATCTCGTCTTCTGTGGAATTGTTAATGCTGTGACACATGGAGATGATGTTCTGGATACATTGGTTGCTCCTGCATTCACAAATGATTCAGACATGCAGCTTCTCCAGCGGGATGACGCACGTGCGCATAACGCATGCAATACGCAAGAATATATCTAGCAGCAGAACATTGTGACGATTGACTGACCTGCTCAATCACCAGATATGCCCCCTACAGAACATCTGTGGGACGAGCTTGGACGCAGAGTCTATAGGCAAGGTTTGCAGCTAATCTGCAACAGCCCAAAGCTGCTCTTAAAAGTGAATGAGACTTGATTCCCTGGAATTTCCTTCAGAGACTTGTGCGTTCCATGCAGAGCCGCTGACAAACTTGTTTGCAAACACGCGTGTACATACCAGATACTGAGGATAGTGTGAATTAATTTTTTATTGGATACACTTTTTGGTTTTCTACATTGCCTGCAAATTTTTTTTTTTTTTTTTTTTTGTGGCATATCCTTTACAGGACATCGCTGTCAACAGCAGCATCTTTCAGCTGTCTGTTGATTTCTTGGCTCAGTAGTTTGCCATTGCTTTCTGAGCGGCCGGCTCAGTATCCCGCAAGTCACCAGCGGGGGTCGAACCGCTCCCAGTTCTCTCCCGCTACGAGACTCTGCGTGATAAACGGGATTACGGAGAAAGTGTTGTAACCCCTCAGCCAGAGAGACCGGCTGCCTGCACATAATGCAATAAATTTAATAACAATCAAATTAATTACCAGAATGGATTCATAGGGAAATAAATAAAGATTCCAAATATGTAAACTTGTAAACACTTATAGCCGGACTCCCTGGCGTAGGCGTTAACATCTTTCTCCGTAATCCCGTATATTCTCGTGAGTAACGCAGCTGCGCGAGATTCGGTAGCGGATCGCGCCGCGCTGGTAACTTACGGGAGTATGTGAGCTGGTCGCTCAGAAATCAAAGGCAAACTACTGAGCATGCTTGCTTGCTTGCTTGTGTTCGTTGGCTTGAGCTCCAACGCGAAGTCCTGTATGTCGGATGAAGGCATCCTGTTGTCCAACATCAGTATGATGTCATACAGGACCTGAGTTTTGCGTGAGTATCCGTTGTCCCATGTCTGGCTTATTGGTGTGCAGACTGGTGGTTCCTCGCCGTACAGGCAGACACTCTCCGACTTCGGAGGAATCGGCGATCCTACTGACTTTAGCCAGGACCCCGAAGGGACCTGTTGCCGAGGACGCTCGACGAGGACGCGTCAATAGGTCTTGGCCAGTATATAACCCAGCCCTGGTGCCTTGGAAACACCTCTGCGTCCCACTACTGAGCATAATCTTGCCTAGTACATCAACAGCAGCTGAAAGATGCTGGTGTTGACTGTCACTTCCTGTAAGGGATATGCAACATAAGAAAAGGAAAAAAAAAATACTTATATTTACATTCGACACTTTGTTCCTGGATTATAAACGTGGTGCGTTTCTAATGTGCTTCAGTATATACTATAACATATGTTCGACATTCTTTGTTTTCTTGACATTCAGTTTCCATCAATGTTGTCGGTGTCTGTACACGCAGCTTTACAATGTCGACACACCGGGCTCGAAGTCACCTGCAGATGATGTGGGACATGATAGCTTTGTGTTGATTTTCACAATGGTATGAGCGTCAGCAGTTCAGAAAGCAATGACAAACTTCAAAACATAAAATAGCTAGAAAATCACACACAGTCAATACATGCTGAGGTTAATTCCCGTAAAGAAAGGGATGAAAGGGATACACAACAAACTTTTAACTTCCTATAAATTATAGTTGTCCTTTTCAGCTGGTATTTTAGCATGTTCTGTAGGTTATATTGCTTTCTTGTTTATTATTATTATTATTATTATTATTATTATTATTATTATTATTATTATTATTATTATTATTATTATTATTATTATTATTATTAGATATTACTACATACATTCCTTTCAGCGACGGCAAAATTATGATCGTAAACTTGCCAGTTAATCACGCAGATAACAAAAATGCTGGGGTTGATTGCCTCTAAAAGTCTCGCAACTAAGACTTCTTTCATTTCCAGAAGCCTCTCTTTCAGTACAAAATATGTATATTAATGTCATAAATAGTAAGATACTGAATGTGTCAGCATCTCTAGCTTCGCTGTGCAATTAAACTCAACAACGCAAGATTCCTTACAATAAGTTTGCGAACCTTTTTTTTTTTAAATTTCGTCTTTTGCCGTTAATGATCTTTCTAATAAAGCATATATTAATTGTCTCGAATTATGCCATCTATTTCACATGAATTCATCAAGAATTAGATGTCATGGAGGTCATGGTCTAATTCGCTGCAAGACATGTAATAACGTTTTTGTTTTATGTGAGTTTTATGGCCTTGAGAATTAAGAAAATTATAAGCTCGTATTAAACAATTAACATGTCTTGTTTTTATTCTTTGAAAATAACTTATATTAAAATATATTGTACAATATGTTGAGCTTTAGATCCGTTAACGAATGTTAAACCCATGCGTGTTTATTCATTTATACCTAGGTGATAATTTCTATGGCTTATGGACAGTGAATGCATTTCATAGTTGATGACTTGATGACGAATACCCACAGGACCTCTGGATCCGAGTCTACACAGATGGGTCAGCACAAAATGCTGTTCGAAATGGAGGAGCGGGAGTGTATATAGAATACCCAAATAATACTAGGGACACAGCCAGAGTTCAAACAGGAAAGTACTGCCATAATTATGATGCTGAAATTGAGGCAATCAAGATAGCCACAGAGAAATTACAAAATACCAGCCATGGTACACAACCTGTGGTGATATTGACAGATGCAAAATCCGTAATAGAGGCGCTCCTGTCTGGGAAATTGCCAGTTCTGATGACACTACTTTCTGAACTTAGCAGTCAACGTGAGATCACCATACAGTGGATACCATCCCACTGTGGAATCCCCGGAAACGACAGAGCTGATCGATTGGCTAAGGAAGGAGCACAAGAAGAACAACCAGATGTGCCTATTACATACCACCAAAGAAAAGAATGATCAAATCAGTCAGAAGGCCACCAAACCTTACTCAAGACGACTACCACGTTATGGACAGACCAGAACAGGTCATTCTTCTGCGCCTCAGAACAGGACACAATAGATTACGCAACCACATGTATACAAAATTCAAGATTGGTGACTCAGCCATATGCACATGTGGTTTGGCGTCGCAGACAGCAGAGCACATACTCCAGGATTGCCCAAACTACAACATATCCAGGCGAACCTTCTGGCCTAGAGAGACAACAGTGGAAGATAAACTCTATGGACCGCTGAGTGAACTGAAAAAGACTGTTAGATTCATACAAGAGACAACATTGCAGTTATAGACATAGTTTAGGCGAACGAAAGAAGAAGAAGAATACGGAGTCGAGAGTTCGAAATCTAATTTACAAATCAGCGGTATGTTTAAATCGGGTGCTGGAACTTCACATCTGCGGAGAAGGCTTTTAGTGTGTAGACCGTTCATGATACACCAATACCCCTGGCGGGAGTAGGCCAAGACTGGATATGATACAGCACAACCCATACAGACTGGCGGGAGTAGGCCAAGACTGGACATGATACAGCACAACGCATACAGACTGGCGGGAGTAGGCCAAGACTGGATATGATACAGCACAATCCATACAGACTGGCGGGAGTAGGCCAAGACTGGACATGATACAGCACAACCCATACAGACTGGCGGGAGTAGGCCAAGACTGGATATGATACAGCACAACCCATACAGACTGGCGGGAGTAGGCCAAGACTGGACATGATACAGCACAACCCATACAGACTGGCGGGAGTAGGCCAAGACTGGACATGATACCGCACAACCCATACAGACTGGCAGGAGTAGGCCAAGACTGGATATGATACAGCACAACCCATACAGACTGGCGGGAGTAGGCCAAGACTGGACATGATACAGCACAACCCATACAGGCTGGCGGGAGTAGGCCAAGACTGGACATGATACAGCACAACCCATACAAACTGGTGGGAGTAGGCCAAAACTGGACATGATACAGCACAACCCATACAGACTGGCTGGGAGTAGGTCAAGACTGGTCATGATACAGCACAACCCATACAGACTGGCTGGGAGTAGGTCAAGACTGGTCATGATACAGCACAACCCATACAGACTAGCGGGAGTAGACAAAAACTGGTCATGATACAGCACAACCCATACAGACTGGCGGGAGTAGGCCAAGACTGGACATGATACAGCACAACCTATACAGACTGGCGGGAGTAGGCCAAGACTGATCATGATACGTCACAACCCATACAGACTGGCTGGGAGTAGGTCAAGACTGGACATGATACAGCACAACCCATACAAACTGGTGGGAGTAGGCCAAAACTGGACATGATACAGCACAACCCATACAGACTGGCTGGGAGTAGGTCAAGACTGGTCATGATACAGCACAACCCATACAGACTGGCTGGGAGTAGGTCAAGACTGGTCATGATACAGCACAACCCATACAGACTGGCGGGAGTAGGCCAAAACTGGACATGATACAGCACAACCCATACAGACTGGCTGGGAGTAGGTCAAGACTGGTCATGATACAGCACAACCCATACAGACTGGCTGGGAGTAGGTCAAGACTGGTCATGATACAGCACAACCCATACAGACTAGCGGGAGTAGACAAAAACTGGTCATGATACAGCACAACCCATACAGACTGGCGGGAGTAGGCCAAGACTGGACATGATACAGCACAACCTATACAGACTGGCGGGAGTAGGCCAAGACTGATCATGATACGTCACAACCCATACAGACTGGCTGGGAGTAGGTCAAGACTGGTCATGATACAGCACAACCCATACAGGCTGGCGGGAGTAGGCCAAGACTGGTCAGAGCACCGGAAGTTTAAGAGCAAGTGATTTTATCCTTTCAGAAGGTAAAGTAAGTAAAGGATACTTTTATATGCGATATGTGAATTGGGCATATGGTGCGAGACGCATATTGTCAATTACCAATCAACGATTTGTTAGTGATGCTGTCAGTATTAATCAGGCCGCCGCTTCTTCCCAATACATTTCCAGAAACCCATTTTAGAGCTGGGAGCCAAGGACAATGTACAAATTCAGCCCCGATGTGGATTTGAATCCATGGCTATCGAGCCTGCGGACGAGCGTCTAGTTACTAGACTGCTGCAGATCTCTTTCTCATTAGACTCAAACTCAATGTCCGCAGGGAATATTCTAATGGAAAAATTACTGACACGATGGAAGAGCGGTTATTTCTAGGATGTCTCTGGGGTTAAAACAGTTTATGTCTCTCGTGGACACAGATAATACATAAAGAGACAAATACTTACAACAGAAAATAATAAGAGACACGAAAGGCTAGATCGGCACACAGTTTTTTCCCACGTAGTTAAGAACAGGAAGGCACGTCTGGCTGAGAGGTTTAACGCGCTACACTTTTTCTTCTGGCGGCGGCGTAATGGGTTCTTTCTACACACACTGGTCAGTTGAACTTAAAGTTTCACTTTTTCTTTAGAACGCAATGGCAAACTGCTGAACGCAAAATTTCTTAGTATAATCATAAACAGCCAATAGGAACTGGATTTGACAGTAACATACTACAACGGACACGCAATTTTAAATTTAAGACAAAGAAGAAAAATTAAAGACACTTTTCTACGACTTGTAGGATATTGTGTATATGATGCTAGATATATACTTTTTATTCATTAATTGAGTAGCGTGTCTTTTGCAGAAGCCTCGCTCCCATAACAACCTTCTGTAAAACTTCTCGATCATAAGCAAATGTCCCGCGACCGATACACGTATCTGGAAATCATTCTCCACATGCTGCACCTTTCTTCTCTTTGGCCTTCCTCTTACTCTCTTGCTGGGCTTATAACCTTATATTATTATTCTCTCCAAACTTTCATGACGTTTCAAGTGACCAAAATATTTAAATTTTCTTTGTGTATCGTCTTTAGTAGCCAGCCTTCTTCAATATTCAGCTCTTATCGTTACTTATCTATTTATAAAGGTCAATTTTTTTAATAGCATCCATCTTAGTGGGGATGCTGTCTTAAATGATTGTTAATGAATCGCAAAAGCTTATAAATATTATTATTATTTTTTATCGCCGAATAATGATAGAAAATTAAAGTTACATTCACATTCTGGAGGAAATATAAAACTTAATCACAGTAATATGCAAGTAAATGGGAATATTCTTCAACAAGTGTATCGGTACAATTATCTCGGAACAGTCATAACATCTGATGGGAGATGCCGTGTAGAGATTAGAACAAGAATCGCCATGGCGAAAGTAGCCTGTAGCAAGATGAAAAGCATACTGACCAATAAAAAGATGTCAATTGAAACGAGAAAAAGAGTGTTGAGGTGATACATAGAGTATGTTCTTTTGTATGGATGTGAAACTTGGACAATGAGCAGTCAAGCTGAAAAACATCTGATGGCTGTAGAAATGTGGTTTCTGGCGAAAATGCAAAGAGTATCATGGACAGACAGAAAAACCAACGACCAAGTACTACAGGAGACAAATGAAAATCGTAAATTGATTAGTGAAATTAGATGTAGACAGTCAAAATAGTTTGGACATATGTGACATTTTTTATCACACATCATTCGCTCCAAAGATGCACCTCAACTCATAGACATGACTATAAGACATGCCTCGCACACTTTCGCAAATTACATGATCACATCAGCACTAAGAATAGATCTGCCATCATTTTGACACGCAGGTCAGCGTTCGAAACTCAGAGGATGATTGGAGGAGGGTAACCTTCGTGGCGTGCCGAAATGCTGTCTGGGATCGCCCAAAGGCCTAAACGCTCACTTTCAGTTAATATTTCCGAGGAGACAGGCTGTGGTTTCGTAACGGAGCATTTTAATTGGGTGTCCCTCAAAATTAAATGGTGAGAGAACCTCTGCTTATATATATATATATATATATATATATATATATATATATATATATATATATATATATATATATATATATATATATATATAATTGTATTAAGATGTATGCATACAGGTAAAGCATTGTCTTTGTGATATGTGTGTGTATAACGTTCCAGCACTTAAAAGTATGTGTTCTCAATTTTAAGATAGCCGCTCATTCCTGTCTCTGTCTGCTGCAAATGGCGGAAACTGTCATCATTGTTCTAAGATATCTAACGTCGTCGTTATCTTCGAGCTTTTAGAGAAGTGCATTGCTGTGCTTTAAATCTTAAGTTGTAAGAAGAGGCAAGTCTGCACACTTTTATGCTGTTCTTAATATAAAACCTTATAACCTCGTAGTTCATGCAAGGAGCCTGGTTTAGAAAATGACAAGCTGTCACGTCTGTGCCGACCACAGCTTCCTTCTAATCCACAGCCAATCTTCAACACATGAGACTGAAAGCAGGAGAGAACGAATGTCCCCCCCATCGGTCTTTATTTGTTCGTGGCGTTGATAGAGATTTATTTGCAAAACTGGTAAGCATTGATAATCAGGTCCAGCGTAGTAGCTTGCTGTGATATATTTCGTACAGAGTTGCATAATGACTACTCCAGCATACCGCACTCATGTCGAACTGACGTCAGGCTAACAAACCAGATTAGGCACACAAAACCTTGTCCTCAGCTTGAGCTGAAAGGGAATTAAATGTTCATGCACTCAGACAAACGAAGAAGAGGAAGATTAGCATTGGTATGAGAGAAAGGGCGTGTGCATTGTTATCTCGTATCTATAACTATGTGTACATGTTATTGTCAATGGGTGAGAGCCAGAGTGAAATTCCTCAATGAGTACTTCCTCTGTAAATTAATATTCATTACATGAACATAACAATACTTGTACCATCTTAAGAATGAAGATATTCATCTTATGCTTTCATGAATTGTAACCACTAATTAGCATGAGGAAATATCATTCAGATTATCACACCCCAGTTTAGAATAGTAAGTAAAGGAAAGAAAATGGCGGAGGAAATAAGAAAGACTTGAACAGGAATTGTAAACTCGCAAACTAAACATCTGACGCAGCCCTGGTTTGGAAATATGAGTTAACATAAATGATCATTCCATCATAACTTCCATTCTGTATCATTGTTGTTCAGGATCAAACCTTGATGTGTAGATTTTACTCATATTTCTTCATTAGGCCTCTAAGCTTTGTCATTTCCTGTTGTCTGTGTCCTCTATGATAATACCAGTATATACATATCACTATGACTACAAGAGCAAAAGAAGATCTGGCTTTCCAGATAACAGATGTCAGTCAACAGTTTAGATTGAACCAGCACAAAGGAAGAAACACTGTAGTAGATCCCAACCTACAGATACTGCCTGATTCTTCATCTTTCTAAAACTTCTACCTGTAGCCATCTTTTCATTCTTGTCAACTGTACTAACAACTTCAGTTTGACCACATATGAATGGGAGCATTATGTTTATTCAAAAATATGAGGAAGGACGGTGTTGGCAAAATAGATGGAAGGTAGACTATTGAATAGAAGATGGACGAATCCAGAACAACAATGCCAAGGATCAGTCTGAAAGAGATTAGGGAAACTCAGCATTGTGTCCGAGATTTGGGCAGTTTTCCCAGCATTGCTAAATCCTAGAGTCAACATATGTACTCCAAGACGGAATTACATGTCATAGTGGAACTGCCAACCCAATGTCTCCAGAAAATATCTAAGTGCTAATGTGTTTCTTGGACGTTCTATCGAATTCATCAAATCATACCAATACACACCCCCACCAACCTAAGATGAACATGGTCAACATCTGACTTATTCATAGTACAATACCAAGGACTGAGAACTTTAGTACAATTATACTCAGGTCTATTGCTTTAGAGGCATTTTATTTCAGTGAAACATGGATCCTTGTATCATCAACATTATCAAGTGATTAAATAAGAGACTTTGGTAGGAAAAAGACTGTGGAAAAGATTAGAGAGACATTCTTTAACTTCTACTCACTCAAAACCCAGCTGTGTGATAAATGATCTAAAATGAACATTATTATTCCTCAAGCTGTGTGTATATTGATGTGTTGTTTATATTTTAAAGATGCGCCAAATGCTTCTTCATCCACAGGATTTATAGTAAATAAACTGATGTTAATTTACCTCCTCTTCTTGTCAAGCACCTCGTGATGTGTCAACTTTTCATATCTGTTTAATTATTATTATTATTAAACAACATTGAAGAATTTGGAACGGAAAGTGGCTGGGTAACCACGAATAGTCAGTAAATTCCTGGTCTGTTGTAAGCTCCCGGGTTCCAAGGTGTTCATAAGGGAGAACTTTACAATATCTATATCTATAAAACAGAGTGTATGTTTGTTTGTTTGTGGGTTTGTGGATTTGGATGCGTTCGATAACGGTACATCCGATTGAGATGAAATTTTCTACACGTCTTCCTTTCATTCCTGTGCAACCGACTATAATAATTTCTTAATGTAAAATCTTCTACTTATTTAATAACATTTACTTTTCCATTTTCATTATATAATGTCTATATAGCAGGGGGACTTCACTCTAGAAAAGTTATTTCAAGGGGCATAACTTTTAATAACATTTCTATATACTTTATAGTCATATTGTTGGACTTACTTGCACTATTGTTAAACGTTTTGTCTATAGTTATTTTCAGGCATATGAGTTATAATAAATAATGATATAATCTTTAAGGCATTTTCAAAGTTTTCATAAAAATATTGCATAATGCATAACATTGTAACCCATCTTTTTCTACAGTTTTCATCGAATGGTGTGTGGAAGGACATTCTTTTAAGTTACTGTGAGCCAAGAGCTGGGCGAAACCACGCCGGTCAGACAGATAGACAGACAGACAGTCGGGAACGGGAGAGCTTATATGACTACTTATATGAATTAAATTAGATGCTCCCCACCAGGGACTGGGTGAAGCCGGGCCGGGACAGACAGACAGACAGACATACAGACAGTCGGGAACGGGAGAGCTTATATGACTACGTATATGAATTAAATTAGATGCTCCCCACCAGGGACTGGGTGAAGCCGGGCCGGGACAGAGAGACAAACAGATAGTCGGGAACGGGAGAGCTTATATGACTACGTATATGAATTAAATTAGATGCTCCCCACCAGGGACTGGGTGAAGCCGGGCCCGGTCAGATAGACAGACAGATAGTCGGGAACGGGAGAGCTTATATGACTACTTATATGAATTAAATGAGATGCTCCCCACCAGGAACTGGGTGAAGCCGGGCCGGGTCAGCCAGCCAGACAGACAAACAAGCAGACAGACAGACTGATAGATAGATAGATCCCCTCCAGGGCCTGGGCGAAGCCGGGCCGGGTCAGCTAGTATATATATATATATATATATATATATATATATATATATATATATATATATATATATATATATATATGTGTGTGTGTGTGTGTGTGTGAGAATTGGAGTGGAACCATCAATATAACCGGGAATTCCCTAGATATCCTGAGCTACCCTGGGTCACTTTGTCTTCCAGCGACCTGTCCACTCCATTTGAAATTAGTCCCATTACTCTAGCATGACTTCCTAAAGGGGCAGGCTTCAGTGGGTACTGCACCTTCCTCCCCAACATACCACAACATGTTATGAGAAGAAATGGATTGGAGATCTTAGTGACAACTGGTAAGATCGAAGGGAACAGACCAAGGGGAAGACCGAGAAGTAAATACCTGGATGGCTTGACTACATGGTATGGTTGAGACAGGAACACTGAGCTGATCCACTACTCTGGTGATCGAGTGAAATGGCGAGTCATGACCGCCCACGCTTTCCGGCATGGCACATGATTGATTGATTGATTGAAAGTTCATGCAACAAAATAGGTAAATACAAAACTTGAACCGGCAATAGTCATTTAAAATACACCTTGTATGAGTCTAGCTACGGATGCCCAATGCGCCTTAGACGTCTAAATGAGACCTTTGCTTATATTTTGTAGTTGTTGTTGTCTTCCGTTTATGCTGTTAGGCGTCACAGGGAGGGGCTATTGAAGTTCCGCTTACTGTGACCAGCACCTTTCCTCCAATGTCCCCCGTGATTCATATATAACTAGAAATATATAGAAAGATCCAAATCGATCATAGAAACCTTTCTGGTGTGATTAAAATATATAAAATTATTCATGAAATCTAGTAAATTGTCCAGTAATAATTCTTTATCTGTCACTATCATTTACTGCCAATATAGTATAGTATGGCAGAGGGGTCTTTGAGCATAAGAAATTAAGGCCGACTGACTTCTTTATAAATATAAATAATATAGATTCTTTATCTTCACAGAAAACCCAGACGAATCTATTACAGATACAACACTTTACTTCAGTGGTTCTCAACCGGTGGGGAATCCCGCCCCTCCCCCATTGGGGAATTTTAGGGTTTCCAAGGGGGGGGGGGGGGGAAATTAAGATTATTTTAAGATTGTGTTAATACAAGAACCGATTACTTGATATTGATTTTTTCCTCCATACTTTTCGATTCTGTACTTCTCGTCCTTCTGAAATTCATTTTATAACGTAAGTAGACCCGAAAATCATGTTTTATGTAGACGTCTACACTTGTTCTAGTATGATTTATTAAATTTAGCTTCCGTTTTATGCATACTGTGTAGGGGGAGGGGGAATTTATAGGGAGGAAATACGAAAAGGGGGGGGGGGGGGTAATGACATTCTGAACATATGGTGAAAGGGTACATGGGCCAAAAAAGATTGAGAACCACTGCTCTACTTGTAGTGGAGATTGCATCTGCAATCTCTAGAAGGCTCAATGACATAACACCTAGAAGATTTGTCGAACTGCCAAGACGCAAACTATTCCGCTTCCACTCTGTTACAACGTATTATATGTAGACGTAACGGCCACTTGTACACGCGTATTGAGCATATAGTGTAAGATCCATATTTTTATTGAGCAATGGCACTCGAGGAGTGGTGTGGGCAATATTAGGTTGGAGCTCTTTACTTTCTATGACATTTCCTGGTACCCATTTTAGGCCAGGTTGAAGCTAGAGCTCATGTCAATTTGAAAAATAATCTACATTGATGTGAGTTCCAAACCTGGACCAAAGGGCCTGCATCCAAGCCACTGCGCTACTGTAGCGTCCGTAACAAATTATATATATATATATTATAGGTGACATATATAGGTTAAATATGTAAATGATATATGTATATGAAATAAAGAAGTGAAATATGTATGTGAAATATATGGATGAAATGTAATTGTGAAATATGTTGGTAAAATATGTAGGTGAAATATGTAGGATAAATATCTATGTAAAATATGTACTTGAAATATGGAGGTGGAATGTGTAGGTGACATGTGGATGAAATATATAGATTAAATATGTATGTGGAATATGTAGGTGAAATGTGTAGTTGAAATATCTATGTAAAATATGTTCTTAAAATATATAGGTGAAAATTAAAACACTAAAACCGACCGTCTGAATACAAAAGTGCTCTGGAGAATCAGATTACATTAATTGTGACATAGCTAATCATTGCCTCATGTGCACCAGTTTATACAACGACAAATCAGACGATTAAAACGCACAGATAATGGGCAATGAGGTAAAAGCTTACAAAACAAAGAAATGAAATTCATTACAAATGGAGAGATTATGTTATTTAAATGTGGTTGCACTACGTGCTGAAGTAAACCTATCTGGAACAATCTTTTGCTTGATAGAGTATGTTGCGAATTCGCAAGTATTTAACAGCGCTCTCTAAAGTAGTAAACCTGCATATAAGCGGAAAACAAGACACGTGATACGCTAGATAAGCAGAGGCTTTCTCGTGTAGTTAGTAAAACAGTTTAGGTTGGCGTGTTTGTAATTTTACCTATGCTGAGTCAATACAAAATTCTGTATCCAGGGTGCTATTTCAATGGTTAGATACGCATACTGTCTGTAATCCATAATTGTGGGTTTAGCTTGGTGATAGAACTGGTTAATGATGGCACCCTTTCAGGGCTGTCTAGTTGGTCATGCATTGGAAATACAATTGGTCCTGCAGCAAGGCGCTGTCGCCGTTTAAAGATTCGAATTACCGCATGGTAACTATCATCATCATCATCATCATCATCATCATCATCATCATCATCATCATCATCATCATCATCATCATCATCATCATCATCACCATCATCATCATCATCATCATCATCATCATCATCATCATCATCATCATCATCATCACCCAATGCCTTGCCGACTGGCGTTGGAGATCATGATTCTCCACAAGTTACGATCTGCAACGTCATGGATCAACTCATGTGTTGACTCTCTTCCGTACAATGTCACAAGACTGTCAAGAATCTTTTCAAGCTGTCTTCCTCTATCCGACTTTCCGCAAATCTTTCCAGTTGTCACAAAATGTTCCAGTTTTTGTATTCCCATAACGTTTCCAAAAACGATCACTGCCTCTTTCTGATGTTTGTGATAAGTTGTCTTTGCTACTCAGATTCACCTAAAACGTACTGATTGCTCATTTCGGCTGTCCATTTAATTTTTAGAATTCTTATGTAAAACAACATCTCCGAGGTTTCCAGGGATTTCTTTGCCTGTTTACTAAGTGTATCGTAACTATAGCTTACAATTGTTATATTGTCTGGTGTGTCTTCTACACCCTGTCTTTCTTCCACTTATATGAGAGCCACCTACTACAGGCATTTATATATGAGTTGTCTTAGTGGCCTCAAAGGGTGCTCCAGTTGATATTTCAGTGTATTATGCGATGAGTTTCCATAATAAAGTTCATGGTGGGAGCTACCATTTAACTTGTTTTACTGCACATGAATATGTCAGAGGATTCCTATATATATATATATATATATATATATATATATATATATATATATATATATATATATATATATATATATATATATATATATATATATATATGCCACAATCCGACCTGGGTGGTTTTAGTGGACATAATAGTCTCTGATGCCTAGGGGTATGAGTTGTAAACTCATTCATTCATCATCATATAGTCCCCAGGTTTCTTTCGGACTCCGCTTTCTGCTGCATCTCAGACTGCCTTTAACCATGCAGCCTCACTTCCATGGTTGTTAACGTCAACTCTAACGTCAATTACACGGAATCAAGCCCACTACCACAACTCAACGCTAGTGCGGGTATTTTCTGACGATCTATTCCTCAAAACGATTTACATTATTCACTCGCAATTGCGCATACAATTATACAACATAATATCACAAATATACACTACATTGCTACACAAATAATTAAAATGGTAGGCACAATCTTTGGCCATAACCATTTTCTGCCTCGTGGTGCGTCCACACCGAACGACGTCCACGGCTCCACTGCCCTTGTCACCTTCGCGATCACGTGGATTCGCTCTGGTGACAATCTCGCTTGCCACGTCGGTCACGATCAATGATCGTCCCGTCTTTCTGGGTGACTTTCGTCACTATGCCATGGAGTACAATTCACTCTATGGCATTACACTGGCGGCCGAGGCAAAAAATTGGGAACCAATGGTTTGTTCCAAACTCTTGCCTTTGAATATCTGTAACTCTGTGGATATGATACAACATTTTACAACCCAATCTAATTATAATTTAAGTTATCTGTAGTCTATCCACATCACTTGATAACTTCTTGTCATTCTGAAATATATAAACTCGTTAATCGTCTTCGTCACAATATCACATACATCAAAATATCCATACCTATATCTTGTCCTACAGACTCTATTATAACCAAATTCCTACTAACACTATAACTATAAGTATTCTTTCTGACATGGAATCAAAATTTCCACAACAGTTCTATTATGTCTCTATATGAACCCTCAGTTTCTAATGTGACTCAGAGAATCAATATTTCAGTTCTGTCAGTATGTTGTGCTGGTATTTTAATCAGTTCAGCGTATTTTTGGTAGGTAGCGTCTTTAGTGGTCATATTAGACTGACCATCACTCAGCTTCATCTGCTCATCTTCACCAACCATTTGCTAAGCTACTAGTCCCAGGTCTAGAAGACGTCTCCACTGAGATAAAATTTTCCGGACTGCAAGAATTGCCCGAGGAAGATACTAAGTTCCAAGTACAGCCAGCATATTTAGCTGTTATCGCGTTCACATACTTGACCACCCGCATCACCAGTCAGTCAGCCACTGCAGCTCCAAACTTCTACCACCGACCCTGCTTGTAGAAAGTCCCAATAGGCATAGTATTTTTTTTTTTTTTTTTTTTGTTTTTTCCCCGCGTTTCCATCCTGTTTCAGGATATTGCGGTCAACACCAGCATCTTTCAGCTGTATGTTGATTCATAGGCTAGATTACGCTCATCAGCACGCCACGACTTTCTGAGCGACCGGCTCCATACTCTCATAAGTCACTTTTTGCGATTCGAACCACTGCTAATTCTCGTCGCGTCACGTGACGAGAGTATTCGGGGTTAGCGGAGAAAGCTGCTAACCCCTCGGCCACGGAGCCGGTATAATAGGCATAGTATGTCTTTCATAATCTCAGCATACTCATCAATACATCTTGCAATAGTCTATGGCGTATGAATGAATACCCCCGACCCATCACAAACAAATTTATTTTATATATTGGGCATGCTATTCCCATCTAACTCCAAGATAAAATGTAGCCCCAGTCTCCTTTTCCATTTCGGAGGACTGAGGTCTAATCTGCCTGAGATCCAATGCCCCTCCAGGCATCCTAGGCAGTCCCTCATCCCCACCCTTCTCCATGCTTCTCCGCACTGGGTGGAGGTATGTGTGGGTTCCGGAACTATCCTACTCTTCTCCAAGCATCGTAGTGTATGATGTGCCTCTCTCTTTTATACTTGACCTTTACTACTTTCAACTCTGGTCTCCTAGACTCTGCTTCTAATGGCTGATTCAATTGCACTTACTAAGCTTGAGAGAATCTTATGTTACTGACCGCTTCCTTCCACTTGACCCAAATCATTTCGCTTCATCTGCAGTAGCTTCTATTGGATCTTCATCCTCTATATAGTACTCTTCTACATTTCATTAATTATTCAAATAATAAGTATCCTATACATCTAAACAATTTCTTCTTAAATTAATCAAAATCAATCAACAAATATCAACAAATCTATCATCATGATAATTATCAACACAATATATTTCAATTAATCACCTACTAACAACAATTAAATAAATAATATATATACTCAACCAATAAGTAATTATATTTTCCTTACTAAAATTATATAGCATTTACATCAATAGTTCACAATATTCATTAATAAGTATCAATAATAACTATGCAATGGTAATAATAATTATATAACACATAACATCCATCATATAATTATATAATATATAATATAATACTATATTTGCAATAATAACAACCATTGCTTATAACTTAATTTCTCTATTCCATAAAATAATTACTAATCAATGTCTATATAATTACATAATCATACTTATATCGCAATAAAGCTGCTTTTCCCATAACATCTCTTCTTAAATCTCAATTCTAACTCATCCTGTATGGGTATGTGACACCTTGACCAAGTGTTAGTAAGACATGCAATCAATCAACTAAATATTTGCATAGGTTAGTTCTGTACAGTAAATTAATGCATAGTTGCTTTATACATGAGTGAGTATTCATCTGCCACTAAACCACATTCATATTAACAATCTGTAATGTGAGACCGCCATCACACAGCGAGCACATACCCAGCTCACCAGGTGTTAGCAAACCCACATTACCTGATGCCAATATCAGTATGGTTTTAACAAGTACATCAACAGGCTGTCTAAAAACTAAAGATGGCAAAATCATAATAGAAAAAGATCAGATTCTACATGTATGGACAGATTATGTGAATGACCTGTATAATGATAACAGAGAGGAACAGTATGCTATTAGATTTAATAATGAAGGACCAGAAATTTTAAAGATGGAGGTTCAAAATGTTCTTAAGCATATGAAAGCTGGCAAGGCCCCCGGTGCAGATAACATCACAACATAAATGATTAAAGCTTTAGAAGAATTTGGACTAGAGCAAGTCACTAGACTGCTGAACACATTATATGATACTGGAGATATACCTTCTGAATTATGTGATTCTGTATTTATTGCAATCCCAAAGAAAACAAAAACCTTAGAATGTGATCAACATAGAACAATTAGTATAATGAGTCACATCACAAAGATTTTGTTACGAATTATCATGCAAAGAGTGAGGAAGAAAATACAACCTGAAATAGGGGAAGAACAATGTGGGTTTGTAGAAGGAAAGGGTACAGTAAATGCTGTGTATATGCTGCGAACAGTTATTGAACGTGCTTTAGAAGTAAACAAGGATATACATCTTTGCTTTATTGACTACACAAAGGCTTTTGATAGAGTTAGACATGTCAACATTGTGGATATGCTTGCAGATCTACAAATTGATGGGAAAGACATTAGACTTATAAAAAACATGTATTGGAAACAGCAAGCTGCCATAAGGATTGATAATGAAGTAGGACAATATCAACCTATTAAGAGAGGTGTTAGGCAGGGATGTGTAATGTCTCCAGATCTTTTTTTCCCTATACAGTGAAAATATTTTCAGAAATGTAGAAGACCTAAATGGAATCAGCATTGGAGGACGAAACATAAATAACATTAGATATGCAGATGATACAGTATTGATTGCAGACAATGAACAGGATCTGCAACAATTAGTAGGCGCTGTTGTTGTACACAGTGAGCAGCTGGGGTTGGAATTAAATTGTAGGAAGACACAGGTTATGGTCGTCACTAGGAAGAACGAAGTACCACAATGTAATATACAAGTAAATGGGAATATTCTTCAATAAGTGAATCGGTTCAATTATCTCGGAACAGTCATAACATCTGATGGCAGATGCCTTGAAGAGATTAGAACAAGAATCGCCATTGCGAAAGTAGCCATTAGCAAGATGAAAAACATTCTGACCAATAAAATGATGTCAATTGAAACGAGAAAAAGAGTGTTGAGGGGATACATAGAGCCTGTTCTTTTGTATGGATGTGAAACTTGGACAATGTGCAGTCAAGCTGAAAAACATCTGATGGCTGCAGAAATGTGGTTTCTGAGGAAAATGCAAAGAATACCATGGACAGATAGAAAAACCAATGACCAAGTACTACAAGAGACAAATGAAAATCGTAGATTGATTAGAGAAATTAGACGTAGACAGTCAAAATTTTTTGGACATGTTATGAGAAGAAATGGACTGGAGAACTTAGTGACAGCTGGCAAGATCGAAGGGAACAGACCAAGAGGAAGACCGAGAGGAAAATACCTGGATGGCTTGGCCACATGGCATGGACGAGACAGGAACACTGAGCTGATCCACGACTCTGGTGATCGAGTGAAATGGCGAATCATGACCGCCCACGCTTTCCGGCATGGCACATGATTGATTGATTGATTTACCTATCCTCTACTGTTATCAATCTCAAAATCTTCCAAAAAATTAAAAATATAAACCCAATAAATATCGAAATTATCTGTACCGCCGGTCCCCGTCATGTATTATCATTTAGCGCATTCATCCCATTCCAGATCAAACAACATAACCCATATCAGAGATCAGCCGCCCATATGACTTAACTTCCCATACTATCCATATTTGACAACGTCATCACCTATTTCCATCCCAACGATCTCCCAGAGTTTTCTCCCAGCGATCCCCACTGATGCAGTGCTAGAGTCGACAAGTCCGATGTTACCAAAGAGAACATCGCATCGCCAAACACCGCCCAGATATCCACCGACTCGAAATGAAATCCCATTCGTTAAAGATAGTATCATCCAAACTCCACTAATAAAAATTAAACCAACTACCATGCACGAAACTTACTCTAACTCGACGTCATCTCGAACCGACGCTCTCCCAACAGTTGTCAAACCGGTGCTGTACTAGTGCGACCAGATGTTAAATTTAAATACAACACCGCTCCAACAATGCCGAGACACCAGCAGTCCGAAAGTAAATCCTTTCATTAGTTGGTGTTAGTTGTTAAATCAATACATTAAATGTCTTTTAACTCAGTAAATAAATAAATAATTCTACATATTAAACGATATTAGTTCTGTAAACAACCATCAATCATTGTCATGCAAATATATAAGTTATAAACACTGAACTAAAATATTAATGTAAAGTTCCCATTAATGATAATATTAAACTACATTCAACTAATGTTTCCTAAAAAAATCTCTAACTGTTGTTTTTCCAAATCATGTATATCCATTATCTATTTAATAACTATAGTAATACAATAGATGAAATAATAATACAATTAGTCAACAACACAATGACATAAATAATCAATAACCGATATATTACCTTTGAAAACTCATTATTATGGAATTAATTTATAACTTGTAATTATATGATTAATTACCAAAACCAATAAATAACATTGTAATATCTTATAATAAAACAACAAATTCTTTTAATTCAATCAATAATCATAATTCTATGAAATTATTTCTTCTAATTTCCACTTGATTAAATTTAATGCTGAAATATAAAATTATACTTCATTAATTGAAATTTAACATTCTTTCATGTCTATATGATTCAATTAGTTATATTTACTTTACAAATCAATCAATCAATCAAGTAATTATGTTAGTAAATAATCAGTTGATTGAAATATTAGTCTCGCCATAGGGGATGGACTCCCTGTGGTCAGATTAGTGTCCTAAACCTGCGATTGGCCTAGCACGCCGGCAGGGGATCTTCATACTGCTCGTAGAAAAACTAAGAAGTATAAACGGACTGACCCACACGGATATCGACCCGGCAATGTTAATGGTCTACGAGATAGATCAGTGACTCAAAAATAGGCACAATGAACGACTGTGGTTTCAATAGTAAAGAAGAAGAGCTCATATAAACAATGGAAGAGAGGAAAATTGGACTGATGGGAATAGCTGACACCAGAACAAAGGGGAAAGGATGCAAGGAGCTTCACCGCAGTTACACGTTTGTTTACTCTGGAGTAGAACAGCAAGAAAGAGCAAGAAACGGTGTTGGAATAGTCATCGAACCACGGCTAGCAAGAGGAATACTAGAAATAAAATATATATAAGAAAGAATAATAACAGTGAGAATAAAAGAACAAACAACTACAACATATGTACAAATACACGCACCATGTAATGCAAACAATAATGAGCAAGAATGCGAGGACTTCTACGAAGACATACATGACGTGCTAAATAAAATAGATAAGCAGGACAACATCATAGTTATGGGAGACTTCAATGCAAGACTAGGACATAACAGAGTGGGCATAGAAAAACATCTATGAGCATTTGGAGATCAGCAAAATGAAAGGAATGATAACGGAAGTAGACTATTAGAGCTTTGCAGCCAACACGACCTCTATATAACAAACACATTCTATAAACATAAGGATTCACAAGTATACACATGGTATAAATGGAACGATCTAGATACTAAAAGCCAAATTAATTTTATATTAACAAGAAACAACAGAAAGAGAAATATATTAAATGCATGGGCAGTGAGTAGTATGTCAGGTCCTAACTACTTAGGATTTGTGGTTTCAAACCACCGATAAATCCTTCTATACGGGGTTATCCCGCCATCTTGTTTCGTCACAAAACCGGCCCGCAAATGACCCAGATATTTTGAACTTGGCGGGTGTTTTTCTTGGTTCTGGTGACTACTTCCGGTTGTAAATTCCGATTGTCGTGGTGACTACTTCCGGTCCATGGCTACCCCCTACCCAGGTCCTCCGTACCCGAACCGGCGCGAACCGGTGCGAACCGAACCGAACCGATCCGAGCGGACGTCGGCGCGCGATCCGACCGGTCGGGTGTGGGGGCACCGCGGCGGTGGGTGATCGAACCCCAGTCAAGACCCTTCGATGAAGAAGACTGAAGTCAATATGTCATAAATTGATTTATTTCATCTCTCGAGCGAACCCGAGTAGGTCAAGTAATGACCGTCTTAATAAACTTTTTTGCACGGCTCAGTATGCTAATTCGACAGAAGTCCCGACCCCAGGTATAACCTTTACGCGCATGGTGAAAATCTGCTTTATGAATATACCAGACAAAGAAAAGTTATTAAAAATTAACCCTTACACATGTAATAACGCCAAAATTTCTTGTATGTATACTAGAGAATAGGTACGTCAATATATAACTTCTGACTCTCATTTAAAATAAGTCATAATATTCCTAGATATACATTAAAATATGTAATATTATTAAACATCAAAGTTATACCCCTTAATTATAAAAATATTCCAAGGGAAATAAATCGGAGCCCTTGGCTCAAACCAGAATTGTTTCCCATTTTAAGTGCTGACCTCCCTTGAATGTCTGTATACCTACGCGAACCAGGTAAAGAAACCTGCGCCACCAGGTAAAGAGCACACACAATAGACAGCGACCAGGAGATTTTCCGATACCGGTCAAGCATATCGCTTCACCAAGCACACCCCGCGAGAAAAATACAATGACCAGCGACGACCGTACAAGATTAAACGATACCAGTCAACCGGAACGCTTCACCGACCACAGCCGAGGGGTATCACAATAGCCGCGGCCAGTGGTTACTGATAACCGCTAGATAAGAACCTGAAGGAAATTACCATTGACGACTAGGCGAGCTATGGTCAAATATTCAGTGCAAATATGTATTTTCTATTTGCTGTAAATCTCTCTCTCTCTCTCTCTCTCTCTCTCTCTCTCTCTCTCTCTCTCTCTCTCTCTCTCTCTCTCGTTCTCATGAAATAATAGCGTGGGTGTGCTATCAATTGCAGGACATCACAGTCAACCTCAGTATTCTACGGAGTGTCTGACTTTCTGAGGCAAGTTTTGCAATTGTCATTATGGACGACCGACAGTCATGGGGTGTGCGCTAGCGCACGCGTGTGTATATACATGCGTGTGTGCATGCTCGCGCGCGTGTGTTATCAATTACAGGACATCACAGTCAACCTCAACATTCTTTCGAGTTTCGTGTGTGCTGGGCAAGTTTTCAATTGTCATTATATACGAACCACAGTCAGGTCGTGTGCGCTAGCGCGGGTGTGCTATCAATAACATGACACCACAGTCAGACCCAACATTCTATGGAGTGGTGTGCTTGCTGGGTAAGATTACTGCAGTCTTATTGAACAAGCGGCAGTCATGTCACATGCGTAACCGTTCGTGTATGTACATGCGTGTGTGTGCGCTATCAATTACAGGACGTTGCATGCAACCCCAACATTGATTGGTTGGTCGCGTGCCACCATGTTTTACCGTGTCACATCATGACCAAAGCTAGGTCTTGCATTATACCTGTGTGTCTATCTTTTACATAGCATAATTAAGCTGTAAGACAAACCATTTACAGGACGTTGCACTCAGCCCTAACAATGATTGGTTGGTCGTTATCTATCATGATTCGCCGTGTCACGTCACGACCAAAACTATACCTTGTACTATAGTTGTGTCTGGCTATTACATATTGCAGTCAAGTTGTAACGCATTGCATTTACAGAACGTTGCAATCAGTCCCAGCATTCATCCTTCTTGGACAAGCTTGCCGTTGTCTTTCTGAACGACCGACAACCATGATCTTCTGCGGTCTCTGTCAGCAGGATTACCATCATCAGCATCAGCCAGCATCACCAACAAAATCATTATCAGTATCATCATCAATAGCAGCATCGTCATCAGTTGAAGGTGATCGATCGGGTGACTCACCACAGGGCTATGTCGGCGGAGTGAACGTACGTGAACGTGTTCAGGCATGTCGTTAGGGAAAACTGGAAGATAACTCAGAGCGTACTGACAGTATAACGATACACCTGATCAAATATGACGATGCTTCCGTTCATATGTCTAAGGTATACAATCGAAACACGTGAGTAAAAACCGATTAACTGATTGAGTGCCAAACAAAACATGGGTTTTGCCCAAGCAGAAATTGATGGCAGAAAATGGGAAGTAGGGGTATGCCACAATATTGGTCTAAACATTGTTAAAATATTAGTAAATATATTGTATTATATATCAAATTAAAGGACATTGCACAAGGAACACATTGGTATTGCTACTGTTGCTAAAAGTTAAAAATATAATAATAATATTAGCAGATGTTGTAAAAAATAAATTGATGACAGAGGTGACAAGTACGTGAAATTTCCACTTACCAAGGCGCTACTGATCCGACGGTGTTTAAAATCCAATGAAATTTACTGAATTATGATAACTACACCACTTTGCTACACAAAAATCACTAGAACGGCTCCATAACACCAATAAATTACAATAAAAACATCCTCATCATTGTCACATAAAATGGAAAATGTCGGAAAATCACGAGACATGTTTTGGCCGTTTTCTGCCGAAAAACACAAAATGTACGCTATTTTTTAGTTAGTTATAATTATTATTCTTTTAATTTATTTATTTAAATACTTCTTAAATACTTTGTGATAGGCAAAGCAAACTTTAGGGGCACAAGTGTGGCCCATCAGCTAATTCAACATGATGACAAACCTTCACGGTTAGCGGCTAAGAGTTAGTTTGTTTACATTCATAAATAATACATTTTAACCGGAAAAAACACATTTAACAGTTTAGAATCGTTCTCCAAATTTCCTTTAAATAAGAATAACTACAATCTAACATTGTTTAAAACTTTTATCTGATGTAAATGAGGCCGAAAATCAAGGACCCATGCAATTCCTAAAACCGCGAGTAACTACAGCTTTTTTAACACAACTTGTAAACAAATCCACACGATTTAGTCACCAAATGTCGATTACTCGTTGCCTGTGTAAATGAAAAACCTTATTTCGGCGTAAAAATTCGTTTCAGAGTATTAAAATTGAGCAAGGGATCGCAAACGAAAGAAACAAACGGACCGCACAAATCTTGGCAATATATTAACGAAGGGACAAAACAGTTGAGACTGTTCGGCAATCGGTTGGCGGTCGGCAGCGAATCAGTTAAAGATGTCGTCGCAATCGAGCACATGTGTAAGTGTACATTCGCGTGACTAAAACCGTTCAAAAAGTGGCGCTGTACCTGGTCTCGTGTCTTATGGGATACATCCTAAACTCGTGACTAATGGTCAAAGACGGAGTCGCATCCGGTCACATGACCAGAGAATATACTGCTGAGTCAGGAGTCTTCACCAGCAGATATCGTGTATATAACACCCACCACGGGGGAAAAAAATTCAACAACCAAGACGTAATTATAATATAGACCAGTTTATTTTACAGTATTTCAGTACATTTTTACAGTATTTCAGTACATTTTTCAAGAGTAAACTGGATTTCTTCACACCCTTGTCTGAGTAGGTTGTTTTTTTTTTCCAGCTGGTAGCCTGGTATGTACATGTCACTTAGCCTGTAGTCATAAAAAACTGGTCTCCCGATTGGTGGGGTGATATCTGAGTCTTGTAGATAACCGAGGCATCAATCATCTGAATGTCGGGCACATCATGTCTTCGGACAGTCTGTGGTTTCGACGTAGCGCCCCGTATTTTACCGTTATTCTAGGTCTGATCTCTTCCGAACTCGAAAATTTAACGTCAGCACTGAAGTCCCTGTAGTAAATGGAACCTTTGTACCCGTATCAGTGGTTAGAAGTATTTCCACCGTGTCGAAGGAGTAACGACTCAGCGGTATGTAATGAGGATTGTCGTAGGCGCGAAACACTGAGGTCGAGTTCTGATTCATGATATTAACCGTCCTTAGTAGTGGGACCAGGACGTCTCCGACTGGTCTCGCCGCAATGAGATCGCAGTATACGTAGATATTTTGTAGGTCTGAATTCAGGTCTATCGCCCCTTCACCTTCAATTGTATCTAGTATCTCTTGCAACTTCTCACTAAATGTAATAGTGGCCCCGGGTTCGAGTATTTTCACGATGACTTTCTTTGATGTATTGTCAAAATGGAATAGACCACAGAGCTGCCCGTCCACCTTCCGATCTTTCATTAGGCGATTCAGGGCAGTTATAAACGAGTCTGGTGAACTGTACAGGCCCGATGGACACGCCTTTCTTATCACTCTACCGTTTGGTGGTATGTATCTTAACCATACTTCATTCTCTAGCACATTGCAGTAGTAGATGGGGAACTGAATTTCGGCCAGACCCACTTCGAAATGTTGACTCACCTCAATAGTCTGCGGTAACTTGACGAAATAGTGACCCGGTGTGTTCTTGGGAAACATGTTCGGCGACGCATTACTCGGTAAAGTCAGATAGAAGCTCATATTTTAGGGTTTGGTAGCATGTAACCCAGACAGCTGCTTAGAAGAGCTATCCACAACTTGCCCTCGACTGTGTCGACGCTGCATTCGTGTTGGTTAATGCTTATGCCCGCAATGCGAGTGTGGACGCCCAGAAGTGGCAGTGCTTAAGTGGCATATTAGGCCACGAGAGAAATGTTATTTTCTGTGGTGACTTCAACGCTAAAGGCAGATCATGGGGAAACACTTCCTCCAATACACAAGTTGAGGAGCTCGAGACTGCACTGGAAACCATCGACCTGGTTTGTATCAACAGTGGCTGTGTCACCAGGACAGCAAGCCGTCCAGGCGATGAGGACAGTGTTATTGATCTGGCGCTAGTTTCACCTTCACTCACTACAGTGTGTAGATGGGGTGTCCTAGGACACCATGGCAGCAACCACCACCCATGCAGCATATTGGTGGAGAAAGGCAGAACCAGGCAGCACAAGCTAAAGGTAAAGACGTTCCAGTATGACAGTACAGGGCAAGATGTGGTGAGTAAAATAAGACGTGACAAGCGCAGAACGTTTCAGGGCAGGAAGAAAAGGAAAAAAAGCTGGGAGCAGCCACCGTGGTGGAGTTTCGAGGTGGAGAAGGCTTGGGTGGATAAGCGTAGTGCTGTAAGGAGATGGCAAAATGCCAAGAAGAACAGAGCTGGTCATCCTAGTCCCTGCTTGCACTTAGAAAGAGAGATGCGCACAAAAGTAAGCTATTTCAAAAAACTGGTCACGGTGGTTAAAAGTGAAAAATGGGCAGAGGTGTGTCAAAGAGTAAGCACAGACAAGTCACTGAAATTGTTCTGGCGACTACATAAAAGCATGAGTGGTGTAGTCAAGAATAAGAGCATTTCTGACTTCCAAGGTGCTGACCTCATCTGGCAGAGGACTGACGAGGACAAGGGCAAAGCCCTCTTTGAACGCTACCTTGAGCAGAGCAACCAGACAGACATGGGAGGCCGGAATCTGGCCAAGGAGGTCACCTCAGACAGATGCAAGGCCCAGAACACTTCGGATGAAGACACAGTGACAGTGAAAGAAATCAAGGCTGTGCTTCGACGATCAAAAAACAGTGCTCCAGGTCCTGATGGCATAAGATACGACGACATAAATAGGTGTACCGACAATGAGCTAGAGAAACTAGCAGACATGTACAACAACAGTATAGGGAGTGCTAGCATCAAGGAGGAATGGTTACACAGCTATCTGATTCCCTTGCCGAAGCCTGACAAAGACCACAAGAAAATTCAGGGATATCGAATTATAACCATGCAGAATACAATAGGCAAGCTGCTGGAGAAGGTAATTGCCAGGAAAATATCAAGTCAACTAGAGAGGCAAGGTGTTTTCCCACCTACCCTGGGTGGGTACCGTCCAAAAAGAGAAACCTGGACCAATGCAGCAGTCTTTGCCCACGATGTCTATGAAGGTTTCCACTCAGGCACTGAAACCGTTGCTGCAGCGATTGATCTTGAGGACGCATACAACAGAGTACCACTGGACTTTTTAATGTTTCAGCTTCTCGAACTAAACGTAAGTCCATTTCTCCTTAGTTGGATCGCTGAAGCTCTCTTCCAACGGAAAGTAGTTTTTAGATGTGGCAGTTGGACTTCGGAACCAACAACAATATATCCTGGCCTACCACAGGGATCACCATTATCTCCGGTACTGTTCAACGCCTACACAGTGAGAATCACCAGTGAGCAGATCACTGGACCTGGCAGGACATATGCCGATGATGTTTTAGTGTATCGTCAGGGTAAGGATAGAGAGGAGGTTGCTGTGGAACTACAAACCGAACTCAATCGCATAAGTACTTGGTGTGATGAAGCTGGGGCAATGGTCAACCCAACAAAGGCAACAGTGACTTGGTTCTCGTTGAATAATCATATTGTCAACAATCCAACACCAACTGTAATGCTGTGTTCAGAGACGGTGGAAAGAACGCAGGCAATGAATTACCTAGGGATACGGTTTGATCGAAGCCTTGCTTATAATGTGCACATAGACCAGGTGATAACAAAGGCCAAGCGGGGTTTGGCAGCGATGCAGGTGATGGCGGCAGCAAACTGTGAGCAGCGCCATCTATGTCTTCTGTACGAGGGGCTGGTCATGTCTGTTTTGGAGTATGCAATGGCAATCCTGACTCTCAGCCATAAGCAGATAGAAAGGATGGAAAGGATACAGAATGAAGCTATGCGCATTATTCTTGGATGTACAAGAGATACAGCATGCAGGGCGATGCGCTACCTTCTTGATTTTCCAACCATTGAAGAGAGAATGCAAGTTTGCAGGGCACGTGCCTACCTCAGAATTAACGCAAACACACAGCATCCACTGCATAGTGAAATTAGGAAGGTGAAGGGCAGCAGGTTAAAAAGAGGACGGTCGTGGATGGGTCAAGCCGAGGACATTCTTCAACAGGTGTGTTCACTTGAGGACTTAGAACCTGGCGATGAGTGGGTGCAAGTGCCAACAGACTTCTGCACATCCTTTTCAGTTTGCATCCAACTAGATAGAAAATGCAGACAAGAAAATCCGGCTGCTGTTGAGGCTGAAGTACAAGCGTTGATTTTCGAGAATTCGCTAGACAGTGACGCGGTCATCTACACAGATTGGTCGGTCGTCCGACATGTGAGAAGCTGATGGGCCTTTACAGCTCGGGCCGGAGGGAGAATTGTGAAGGAGGACTCTGGTGCTTTCACTGAAACCACAAGTAGCCTGACCATGGAAGTCATGGCAGTAAGTAAAGCAATAACGTGGCTCGAGACACAGACATTCACTAGGGCTTGTTTCCTTAGCGACTCAATGAACATGATCAAGAGGATAGAGGAGGGGTCGATCCGAAGAGAATGGTTGCTGCCTCTGAAGCGGTCTCGGCTGGCAAAGATTAGTTTCATCTTCGTGCCAGGGCATGCGGGAGTACAAGGAAATGAGCGGGCTGACAAGCTCGCAGGTGAGGCTACTGTTGAGGGCGGACGCGCCATGGACCAGGCTGACATTCTGAATGCTCTACGAGAAGTGAGACTTTTGCAAGAACCAAGTGATGACTGTGAATCTACAACAATGGCCAGACTGCGAGAGCAGCAAATTAAAAGAGGGGTGGCCAAACAAGAACACTACGCAGGAAGCCAAAGAAGATTGATAAACCAACACAGAACTGGCGTCGTTAGCCGCTACACGCTGCGGGATTTGCTGAGGAGGGGATCCGAGCACTTATGGACTGAATGGTCCGATGTGCAACGAGGATTATCTGTCGACTAACTGACTAACTGACTAACTGTCTCGAGACAGATTGAATAGTGATACGCCAATGACTGTGTATATAGTGACCAGTTGACAGAAGCAGACAATCTCTAGTCGTGGCACTCGCCGACCACACATGCACCAGAACGAATTTCTGTCCCCCTCTGGGGTATTTTGTGTGTTAGTTTCCACGATGGTTTCTTCCATTATCACTGTTTTTGACCTACTGGGTCATTACACGCGTGTCTAGGTTGTATCATTAGTTGCTATTGGCAAATGCAAAAATCAGTGGTCGAGGCGCTCCTTGTGGGACATTGCCGGTCCTAAGGACACTACTTACTGTATGCAGGGTTGCTGGATCAGCCATGTGCATGTGTTGATTGGTGTCGCAGCCAGCAGAGCACATACTCCAGTTAAATGTGATTAGCATCATATATCTCTTTATTATACTAGTATTGTTAGGTTAACTGTATGCCTACTCGGAGAACCACACCGAAAATGTGAAAGCCTTATCAAAAACCCCATCTTACCATTAGAGATTTGGCACATTGTGACCTGAACGATGTTCACTGAGACCGGGACATCTAGACGGCGAATGGTGGGTGTTATATACACAATATCTGCTGGTGAAGACTCCTGACCCAGCAGTATATTCTCTGGTCATGTGACCGGATGCGACTCCGTCTTTGACCATTAGTCACGAGTTTAGGATGTATCTATGTATGTATTTGGATGTATGTATATAAGACACGAGACCAGGTACAGCGCCATTTTTTGAACGGTTTTATTCACTCGGATGTACACTTACACATGTGCTCTATTGCGACGCCATCTTTAATCGGTTTTTAGTCACGTGTTTCGATTGTATACCTTAGACATATGACCGGAAGCATCGTCATATTTGATCAGGTGTATCGTTATACTGTCAGTACGCTCTGAGTTATCTTCCAGTTTTCCCTAAAGACATGTCTGAACACGTTCACGTACGTTCACTCCGCCGACATAGCCCTGTGGTGAGTCACCCGATCGAATCACCTTCAACTGATGACGATGCTGCTAGTTGATGATGATACTGATAATGATTTTGTTGGTGGTGCTGGCTGATGCTGATGATGGTAATCCTGCTGACAGAGACCGCAGAAGATCATGGTTGTCGGTCGTTCAGAAAGACAACGGCAAGCTTGTCCAAGAAGGATGAATGCCGGGACTGATTGCAACGTTCTGTAAATGCAATGCGTTACAACTTGACTGCAATATGTAATAGCCAGACACAACTATAGTACAAGGTATAGTTTTGGTCGTGACGTGACACGGCGAATCATGATAGCACACGACCAACCAATCATTGTTAGGGCTGAGTGCAACGTCCTGTAAATGGTTTGTCTTACAGCTTAATTATGCTATGTAAAAGATAGACACACAGGTATAATGCAAGACCTAGCTTTGATCATGAAGTGACACGGTAAAACATGGTGGCACACGACCAACCAATCAATGTTGGGGTTGCATGCGACGTCCTGTAATTGATAGCGCACACACACGCATGTACATACCCGAACAGTTACGCATGTGACATGACTGCCGCTTGTTCAATAAGACAGCAGTAATCTTACCCAGCAAGCACACCACTCCATAGAATGTTGGGTCTGACTGTGGTTCGTATATAATGACAATTGAAAACTTGCCCAGCACACACGAAACTCCAAAGAATGTTGAGGTTGACTGTGATGTCCTGTAATTGATAACACACACGCCCGCGCATGCACACACGCATGTATATACATACACGCGCGCTAGCGCATACCCCATGACTGTCGGTCGTCCATATGACAATTGCAAAACTTGCCTCAGAAAGTCAGACACTCCATAGAATACTGAGGTTGAATGCGATGTCCTGCAATTGATAGCACACCCACGCTATTATTTCATGAGAGCGAGAGAGAGAGAAAAAGAGAGAGAGAGAGAGAGAGAGAGAGAGAGAGAGAGGGAGAGAGAGAGAGAGAGAGAGAGAGAGAGAGAGAGAGAGAGAGAGAGAGAGAGAGAGAGATTTACAGCAAATAGAAAATACATATTTGCACTGAATATTTGACCATAGCTCGCCTAGTCGTCAATGGTAATTTCCTTCAGGTTCTTATCTAGCGGTTATCAGTAACCACTGGCCGCGGCTATTGTGATACCCCTCGGCTGTGGTCGGTGAAGCGTTCCGGTTGACTGGTATCGTTTAATCTTGTACGGTCGTCGCTGGTCATTGTATTTTTCTCGCAGGGTGTGCTCGGTGAAGCGATATGCTTGACCGGTATCGGAAAATCTCCTGGTCGCTGTCTATTGTGTGTGCTCTTTACCTGTTGGTGCAGGTTTCTTTACCTGGTTGCGTAGGTATACAGACATTCAAGGGAGGTCAGCACTTAAAATGGGAAACAATTCTGGTTTGAGCCAAGGGCTCCGATTTATTTCCCTTGGAATATTTTTATAATTAAGGGGTATAACTTTGATGTTTAATAATATTACATATTTTAATGTATATCTAGGAATATTATGACTTATTTTAAATGAGAGTCAAAGTTATATATTGACGTACCTATTCTCTAGTATACATACAAGAAATTTTATCGTTATTACATGTGTAAGGGTTAATTTTTAATAACTTTTCTTTGTCTGGTATATTCATAAAGCAGATTTTCACCATGCGCGTAAAGGTTATACCTGGGGTCGGGACTTCTGTCGAATTAGCATTCTGAGCCGTGCAAAAGTTTATTAAGACGGTCATTACTTGACCTACTCGGGTTCGCTCGAGAGATGAAATAAATCAATTTATGACATATTGACTTCAGTCTTCTTCATCGAATGGTCTAGACTGGGGTTCGATCACCCACCGCCGCGGTGCCCCCACACCCGCCCGGTCGGATCGCGCGCCGACGTCCGCTCGGATCGGTTCGGTTCGCACCGGTTCGCACCGGTTCGCGCCGGTTCGGGTACGGGGGACCTGGATAGGGGGACCTGGGTAGGGGGTAGCCATGGACCGGAAGTAGTCACCACGACAACCGGAAGTGACAACTGGAAGTAGTCACCCAGAACCAAGAAAAACACCCGCCAAGTTCAAAATATCTGGGTCAATTGCGGGCCGGTTTTGTGACGAAACAAGATGGCGGGATAACATCGTATAGAAGGATTTATCGGTGGTTTGAAACCACAAATCCTAAGAAGTTAGGACCTGACATACTACTGCAGTGTCCAACTTCAGCATAAACACAGATCATAAAGCAGTCATTGCCACAATAAGAACAATCAGAAGAAGAAAACAAAGAGCAGGAAAATACTTGCCATGCGAATCAGTAAACTTAAAAACCCTTAAAGACGAGGCAGGAAGGGAAAATTATGAGAAAGAACTAACTGAACTCTTTGAAAAATTACCTACAGAAAGAAAAACAGTGGAAGAAGAATGGGAGATGTTCAAATCAAGCATTTTAAATACTGCAAAAATAACATATGGAACCACGGAAACACGCAAAACACGGATAAAGAAAATAACAAGTTGGTGGAACGCATAAGTAAAGGAAGCGGTAAAAGACAAAAAGGAAAAATATAAAAAGTGGGTGAAAAGCAAACAGGAATGTGATTACATAGAATATAGAATAGCGAGAAGACATGTGAATAGAATAGTAAAGAGGGAAAAACAAAAAGACTGGGATGAGTATGGAGAAACCCTAAATAAAAACTACAAGGAGGCAACTAAAAACTTCTACAAAAAGGTAGGTGCAATGCGAACCAGAGGAGAACTCTTTGACCCAACTGAAATAATTAACATCGAAAATGGAGAACAAATAAGTGAACAAAAACAAATCCTAATAAGATGGAAGCAGTATTTCGAACAACTTCTCAACATCCCATCAGATGTCACAGGAATTCAAGAGACCTATACAGATGTCACTGAAGAACTCGAACCAGACATACTAAAAGAAGAAATTACAGAAGCCATCAGATTAGCCCCATTGAAAAAATCACCGGGACAGGATGAAATACCAAATGAACTAATTAATGCAGCAAAATAAGTAGGAACAGCTTGGCTACATAGACAATTCAACCATGTTTGGGTAGAACAACAGACACCACGAGACTGGGGAAACGCCATAATTATTCCAATTTGGAAAAACAAAGGCAGCAAAAGAGACTTCACACAATACAGAGGCATTTTACTGTTGAGTCATACTGGGAAAATATTTTGCACAATTCTAGGAAAAAGATTACGAACTACTTTAGAACCCCAGTTAAGCGAAACACAGCTTGGATTTAGGAAAAACAAAGGATGCACAGATGCCATTTTTGTTCTTAGACAACTTATAGAAAATTCAATCGAATTCAATGAAGCACTCTACTTAGCCTTTGTCGACCAAGAAAAGGCATTCGATAGAGTAGATAGACACAAGCTGTTGGAAATCCTTAAACAATATGGAGTGAATACACATCTAACAAACCTATGTAGAAGTTTATTCAACAACAGTGAATGCATAGTGAGAGCAACTGGAGCTCACTCAGAACCCATCACCATAAGATCTGGAGTACGACAAGGTTGTGTCCTGTCCCCTCTCTTGTTCATAACATATATAGACAACATATGTAAAGAAACCAGCCAAGCAGAGACAGCAAGAATACCGCATGACGAGAACACAGAAGAAGAATTATATGCAAATCTAACCATTAGAGAACTCCTGTTTGCAGATGACCAAGCACTAATTGCAAAATCAGAAGCTGAATTACAAGACCACATGAATAGTCTAAACGAAATGTGTAGGGAACATAACATGAAAATTAGCACAATCAAAACAGAATAATGACTATAATTATACAGGAAATGACTATAACTAAAGAAGAACAAACAACAACAATTCACCGAAACGAATATCCCTTGAAACAAGTAAAGAGTTTAAAGTACCTGGGAAGTATAATATCATCAAATGGCAGATCAGAAGACGAGATCGAAAATAGGTGCAATAAGGCAAATCAACTCATTGGACAATTGGCACCAATACTAGAGAACAAACATGTATCAATAACTACTAAGAAAGCACTTTACAACACAATATTCCTGCCAACTCTATGCTACCAATGCCAAACCTGAACAATGACAGAAAAAGAGAAAAGAAAAATCACAACAACAGAAATGATGTTCTTGAGAAGAATACTCAATGTATCAAGAAGAGATAAGATCAGAAATGAAGAAATCAGGACTAAAGTGTGGGGGGGGGGGGGGGGGGGTTAAATCAGCACTAGATTTTATCAGAAAGCAGCAAGTCAAATGGTTTTGCCGTGCAAGTAGGTTACCAGTCAACAGCATACCACAACAAGCAATGATGTACAGACCAGAGGGAAGCAGAGGAAGAGGCCGACCACGTAAACGTTGGACGGAGGGAATAGCAGAGTCCATGGGAATATCGATATATGAAGCCCATAATCGGGCACTATCACGAAGTTTATACTTCACCTCGACACCGCAAGGTATAAGAGGAACTTGATGAGATGAGATGAGATGAAATATTAGTTTGAACACAGAATGAATCATGCATGCAACAACTGCAAAGCATTAATATCTATGAATACTATATGATATCACTTCTAAGTGCTGAATTCTATGGCAGCGAATTCTGTAGCCGAGCATAATGCGTACCCTTCATACGTCTAATAACATATTTCCTCTTTCCACTAACAGACATTCGATGACCAAGTTATAGTCTCCAACAGTCGTAAGTAACATCTTAACCTCCACTTTTATCTCTTGGTGCAATGTTGACTGCTATCTTACAGCCATGTCCAAATCACTATATTAATACTATGAAAGTGATGTCTCTATCTTGTTACCTACATTAGTGCCTGCTAACATCATTCACTCTCTCTGGCTTTAACCTACTAGCATCATCAACTTCGTTAACGAATCAGACCAATAGCAACGTCTTTCCAAACTTCCCACTGGTATGATCAAATTCTTTACAAATCTTCTATCAACAAACTGTATTCATGCTGACTTACTCATTGCTTTCCTTCTTATCCTGCAGAGATTGTTGTACCGTTCTATGATGTGGATAGTAATACTGTATCATCAGCATATCGAATCTCTGGTATTTAATTACCACCGATATTTAGGGCATCATATTGCACCCTAGTTATATCATCTCTGACATTTCTTATTAACTTTTTGGCATTCAGGTTAAACAAAAGGGTGATAGCACACAGATCTGACGGACTCCTTGCTTGATGCCAAACCAATCTGATGTCTCACCATCTATTCTAACCGCTGCTTGTTGGTCTAGATTAGAGAATTTTATGAGTTGTACTGCATGTGATAGAAAGCCCTTATTCCTTATAACTTCCCAAAGCTTCTGATGTTGTACACAGTCAAATGCCTTTGAATAATCCACAAAACATGAGAATAGGTTTACATCAAATTATCTGCACTTCTCTATTATTAAACACATGTTGAGTATGTGATCTCCTGTTCTCTACCTTGTCTAAATCCAGCTTGAACCACGCTAGTCTCGTCTTCCATTTTATTACCATCCATATAAAGAGACACGTTGCTGCGTAAGAACAGAAACAGGCAACTCTGACTGGTTCTCAGTCGAAACAGGAGTGAAACAGGGTTGTGTCTTATCACCGATGCTTTTTGGAATAGCTATCGATTGGGTCATGCGCAAATGCACAAGCAACACAAATATGGGTATCCATTGGGTTGACAAAATTCTAGAAGACCTGGACTTTGCCGACGACATAGTGCTTTTGAGTTCAACACATCCGGATGCCCAAGAGAAAATAAACCACCTCCAAAATGTTTCAGGGCAAATTGGTCTCCAAATTAACACCACAAAAACAAAGACTATTGATCTTACCAACTGTTCAGATGAGACCAAATTGAACAGCTACGTTCTTGAAAAAGTCAACAGCTTCACATACCTAGGAAGCAAAATGACATCCACAGGGGACTCAACACCAGAAATATCATCTAGAATCGCACTGGCATCTAGTGCCTTCAATAAACTGTCAAACATCTGGAAGTCAAAGACACTCAGCAAACACACAAAACTTAAAATCTTCAACTCTTGTGTGATTCCAGTGTTAACGTATGGATGTGAAAGTTGGAAATCAACGGTAGCTTTAGATAAAAAATTAGACAATTTTGAGAACAAATGTCTTAGAAGACTTCTAAACATCCACTGGACAGACTTCAGAACCAATGCGCAAATAAGACAAGAGACTAAGCAAGATACAGTATCCAATTTCATAAGAAGACGCCGTTGGAACTACATCGGCCATGTACTCAGAATGGACAAGACAAGACTCCCCTACCAAGCCCTCATATGGTCACCGGTAGGGAAAAGAAAACGGGGAAGACCAAGAGAGACCCTGCGTAGAACCATCATTAGAGAAGGCTCATTCAATGGCCAAGTAAATATCAAAGATCTACAACAGATAGCAGCGAACCGCCAGGCATGGAGAGACAGGACTTCTGCCCTATGCGCCGCCTTAGGCTCAAGAGGAAAGACTAACTAATTTTATTACGAAGTCTTCCCATTATGATTTTTAATAGAATTTTACTTGCATGACTGATCAGGGCAACAGTTCTATAGTTGGTGCATAATTTCATGTTGCTCTGTTTTTAAATTGGAATGAAGATAGTTCTCTTCCAATCTTTTGGCCAAATACCATATGTACATATCTTTTTACATAATGCGTGATAGATGTGTATGCTTTCTTCTCCTCCCGCTTTAATTAGTTCAGCTGGTATCTCAACACACCCAGGTGATGTACCATTCTTCAGGTTCTTTATTGGCCATGAAATGTCATCTAATGAGGGGTCAGGTTCTGTCTCTGCTGTCATTGGTTCATGTATATCATTCATATTCTCACAGTTATTCATATCATACATTCCGCTGCAGTATTCCTGTCATCTTTCTAGAATTTGTCTAGATTCTGTTAAGGTATTTCCCAACTTGTTACAGATAACATTTAATTGAGGTTGAACATTTCTTGTCAATAACTTCATTTCTTTGAACTTTTCGTAATCTCTTCCATTCTTATGATATTGCTCTATTTTAATACAACAATCTTGTATACATTGTGTTTTGTCATTTTTTTGTGTTCTTTCTTATGTCTCGTCTTAAAGATTTATACTCCATCCTATTGTTATCGGTTTCTCCTTTCCGTTTCAATTCCCTTCGTTGTTTTATTAATTCTAACGTGCATGGTGTAATTCATGGCCTATGTTGCTTAGTCCTGGTCGGAATTAAATCTTTAGCTGCTGTTATCAAGATATCTCTAGCTTGTACTGCTAGTTCATCAGGTGTAATGTCCTCTTGTGCAGACATCAAGACCCCAAAACGATTCCTCACTTCTACGTTGTAAACTTCTTCTTTTGTAAAATGTCCTTTACCTCTCCAGCGATGTTCACTAATTCCTAAAATTTGAATATTTAACCTCTCAATCTCATCACATACAACTTTAAGCTTTCCCTCATACAGACTTCTCACATTCCACGTTCCTATACTTAATCTGTTTATTAGTCTGAGACAGGGGATCTCCTTGGTAACACAGTCAGGATTAACTCCGTCACCACGATTACTAGCGCTGGCCTCCGTGTCACACTCTTCCCCAGTGTTATTTGATCTGCCAAGCCTGGGGGTCTCGCCACCAGATCTCTTTCTTATTATGTTTTCTTTCATGGTTGTTATGGTTTCTTGGCAAGTTTTACAGAAGGTAGTTTGCCATTGCTTTCCTTCTGGGCAGAGACTGTACTAGTCGGTGGCCATAGCCATTGTCTCTACTGATGAGATCATCTGCCTATCGCAGCAGAGTGCAGACCATAACCAACAACAATCTGTTGGCTGCTCTCACACTCCATCCACCACCTGCTCACATGGCTTCACGTAACACTGATTGGGGGGGGGGGGGGGGCTAAACGGGTACTCCACTTTGCCCAAGGGTATCCGGTAGACTAATGGAGGAAAGGAGACGTCTTACATCTCCTTTGATAGGAGATACCCCTACCCGCTAACCGGGAATATCGGTTAGTTAGGCATAATGTAAATAACCTGATGACAAATGATGAAAACACCGTGGACAGATAGAAAGAGTAATGGAGACATCTTGAAAGAAGTTAACTCACAAAGAGAACTAATTATTAACATCAGAAGAAGGCAGTCCACATTCTTTGGGTATGTCACGCGAAGGAGTAAGCTGAAATATGTCGTCACAAAGGGAAGAGTGAGAGGAAAGAGACACAGGGGGAGACCAAGAGTGAAGTTATTGAACGTTGGTAGTAGAAAAGATTCGCAGCACAAGAGACAGAAGGCTAGGACAGACATGATTACCGTCGCCACACAGCTTTGACTATAAGAAAAAGAAAACGTTAATATATGTTGAGACGAGGTGCTCGATACGCAGCAACACTAGCTAATTCTGCTAAGGTTATACTATCGTGTTTCTCCCAAAATAAGACCGGGTCGTTTATTAAGGTTAGCTTAAAAAAATGCACTAGGGATTATTATCGGGGGATACTTATATTTCTTTTCCAGATACGAACATCTACATTTATTCATGTACAACATTCTACATTTATTTAAATAGAGTCATGTCATCATCTTCTGGAAAATCGTCATAACTCTCCATATCAAGTGCGCCCAGTGGCTTCTCTACTTCGACTGGTCATTCGGCAACAAGTCTCTCAGTTTAGCTGACCAATTTAACTAGGGCTTAATTTAGGGGTAGATCATATTTAAAAGCATCCCGAAAATCGTGCTTGGACATATTATAGGGGTAGGTCTATAAGTTTAAGCATCAATTGACAGTTGTTTTGTTGTTGTATAAAAGAGTTATCTCGTTGTGATTCTTTATGTTTCGCGGTATTAAACAGTAAATTGTCATGTATCATATGGGTATAGACACATTTAAAAAAAAAAAGTTGGGTCTACAGTACTGCACACGCGGAGCCCATAAGCAATCACTGCCCAGCAATAATTCCAAATCCAATTCTTGAGAAGAATGGTCCCGTTCAACCATCGACTTATCCATTTGATTATAGTACGGGGCCCTTATGGTGTATCTCGTACTTGTTCTTTCAAAAATAGAGATGCGTATATCTGCTTCCTTGAAAATGTCTGAATGGCTGTTCATTTCATCTTTTGCGTTGGAGGAAGAATTGTTAAGAAGACAGCGGAACCTTTGTATTGAATACGAGCAGTTTTACCATAGAGATCATGGCAGTAAAAAAGGCAATAACGCGAAGGACGAACACACGTTCATCCATGCATGTTTTCTTAGCAACTCCATGTGTACGCTACGGAAGATCCAAAATGGGCTTAACCAGAAGACAATGACCTGAATGTCTGAGGAAGTCTAGTCTGACCAATATCGGCTTCATTTTTGAGCTAGGGCACGCGCGGGTGTTAGTGGAAATGAATGAGCAGTTAATCTAGCTGGTTTGGCTGTATAGGGGAGCGGACGAGCAATGGATGGATCAGCCTGACATCTATAACGCTCTCAGCGAGAGTAATTAACTTATGGATAATCTTTTGACTGACGAACTAACATTTTCTATAAACAATGTCGTAGAGCGAAAAGAAACTTTCCCAGCTTTGCTATAAAGATTACTTTCATAGACACATCATTCGATAGGCTGTCAACCCACGCTGTATAGCCAATTGCCTTATATAGAACGTTCGTTGTCAAAGGGAATTATACAAGCAATCAACAAAGATCCATCCATTTACAACATGTGATCGGACGCTGTGTGACCGTTTGTCATAGACTGTTGAAGGCTGTTAGCAGCCAATGTACAGTTAATTGTCTAGACCATGGGTGCCAAACTCAATAGCTCAGCGGGCCAAAACTCAAATCACATGTAAGGTTGCGGGCCGGACAGAATAAACATTCAATAGGCCGAAAATTAAGCCTTGTTTTTAACCATTAATATACATTAAAACAGAAAAAAGTTTTAATAATAAATCATCATTAGTATACACATTTTCACTCTTATGTCAGTTTGTCAGAGCACGATGGTTTGACATCTTTTCTTGGCTACAAGTTCGTTTATGTGAGAGTAATATTTTGTGTCATTGAGATTCTCATGATTGACTGCAAGTGTTCATCAGTGAGAAGACTCCTGTGTGATGTTTTGTTAATCTTCATCACAGAAAACAGCTAGCTCACACAGATATATGCTACCAAACATGCTCAAGGTTCGAGCCGCATGTAGACGAAGCCGGAGCATCTCTTCAAGAATGAAACGTGTGAACTGTACAGGCCGTACAGTGTTTTTCTTTGCCTTTAGTGTCCCATTACACTGCAACTCTATTAACTCCATCTACAGGGGTTACATGTGTAGTTTCCACATATATGGCAAATGGATTACGAAACAGCTCGAAATTACTTTTATGTGCTTCAAAGTCACTATAGCGCCGTGCGAACTCGGCGCGAAGTAAGATTAGTTTTTCAGCAAAGTGTGCATTGGAAAACACCATAGCGTTGACTTGGTTTAACATTGCCTGGCAACAAGAAAGGTGAGACAGGTTGCATTGGTGCATTTGTGTCTGCCATAAGCGCAGCTTCACTAGAAATGCCTTCACTGCATCATGCATGTCAGTGTGATGCTAGATGCCTCTTCATTTCTTCTACATTCTGTAGCTTCTGCTTTGCATTCAGGCTGTTTAACTTGTCTTGATGTTTAGTCTCGTAGTACCGCCTCAGATTATATTCTTTGATCACAGCCACACTATCTTCACCAATTAGACCATAGGTTTTACCGCGACTATCAGTAAACATATATTCAGCCTCCCAGCGGCTTTGAAAGGCGCTTTTTTTTCAGAATCAACTTTCCTCTTGGCCATTTTAAAGGATAGCTTTGATTCTAAAAGATTGTGCGTCTACCGACAGACGCTTGATTGATATCAGGTTAGCCGTAGCGGCAAATGGTGATGTAATATCCGGGCATTACACTACTTTCATTATTTATGCGCCAATCCAAAACGAGCATCTGAACGTTTCTAGGTAACTATAACGACGAACACTAACTCACTACACAACTTTTATTTTCGCTTATTCTGATGAAGCGAGAACACTCTCAGGTAGCCTATCATTCAGAATGCTGCTAATTAGGGAATTTGATTTGCACTTTATATCGTGATTATAAAAAAAAAAAATATTTTTGCCTAAAACTCTCTCTTGGGCCGAATATATTTGTACGTCGGTTGAGACCTCTGGTGCCTGATATGATTGTACGGCGGGCCGGATGTGGCCCGCGGGCCTTGAGTTTGACGCATGTGGTCTAGAAAAGACCCTTGCAAAGGTTGTCAAAGAAGATTATATGACCCATTATATGACACCCTCTCATCAGATATTGTACTGTCATAGACAGGCCCTTCTACAGGTTGTACACGAGATGTTATCAGTAACTGTCGTAGACCATCCCTTGACAGGTCGTCAACGGATATTGTATGATCGATTGTCATAGACCCATCTTTTGACATAATGTCAACGAACATTGTTCGAACAATTGTTATAGACTCATCTTTTGACATAATGTCAAAGGACATTGTTCGAAAGATTGTTATAGACCAATCTTTCGACAGAATGTCAACGGACATTGTATAACCAATTGCCACAGACATACACAAACGCCCACTTGGTCAGAATACCCATTCTTGTAATATGAAAATATTGCCTTACAAAAGTCGACAACTCATGAGATGCTATTAGAGACATCTGTCTTTGACAGTTTATTCAAAAGATTGTTAATGAACATCTTTCAATCGATTTTCCAATTAAAACGCATAACTTGTTGACATGATAATGACACTTTTGTGCATGCTTAATCCAGCTACAGGATCCTTCCATAAACTCGCAAATATTAGTTCAATCAAATCAAATAAAGCATTGGAAGAGGCCAACGTCATTGGCAAAGACAGCATGTGGACGATTAACTCTGCTTGAGTGGGATGTTACATTTGTTTAAAGGCTCATTTCCTTTGCTGGAGAACTCTTGGGATAATTAAAATAAGATTAGAAATAAGCTTACATTTATTGATACATACAATTATCTCGGAACAGTCATAACATCTGATGGGAGATGCCTTGAAGAGATTAGAACAAGAATCGCAATGGCGAAAGTAGCCTTTAGCAAGATGAAAAACATACTGACCAATAAAATGATGTCAATTGAAACGAGAAAAGAGTTTTGAGGTGCTACATAGAGCCTGTACTTGTGCATGGATGTGAAACTTGGACAATGAGCAGTCTAGCTGGAAATCATCTGATGGCTGTAGAAATGTGGTTCCTGAGGAGAATGCAAAGAATGCCATGCACAGACAGAAAAACCAATGACCAAGTACTACAGGAAACAAATTAAAATCGTAAATTGATTAGAGAAATTAGACAGTCACAATTCTATTGGGCATGTTATGAGAAAAAATGAATTGGAGAATTGGTGACAACAGGCAAGATCGAAGGGAACAGACCAAGGATAAGACCGAGAAGTAAACACCAGGATGGCTTGGCCACACGGCATGGTTAAGACAGGAACACTGAGCTGATCCACGACTCTGGTGATCGAGTGAGATGGCGAGTCATGACCGCCCACGTTTTCCGGCATGGCATATGATGGATGGATGGATGAGCAGAGAGAGAGGAAAGACATGGATGGAGATATATAGCGTAGCAAAGGATAGGAGAGCTTTGTGTGTGTTGGTTGAGTGCCCGTGCCCCAAAGAGGGATAGCGAGTGGAAAAAGAAGAAGTAGAAGAGCAGAGTGGGCACAAACAACAATTGTCGGGACAGAAAAATTTAACTTTGGACGGAGGGAATAGCAGAGTCCATGGGAATATTGATATATGAAGCCCATAATCGGGCACCCTGACGATGTTTATACTTCACCTCGACACCGCAAGGTACAAGTGGAACATGATGAGAAGAAGATGAGATGACCAGAAACATTTAACTTGGTGAGGTCATTTATATAAGGGGTTATTGATCAGCTTATAACGTTTAGCTGTGTACAGAGAGCGTTGATAAGAATTACTTTCTACATCTCCATGCGTTCATTAGGAGTTATTTAAAAGCCAGACATGACACATCACGCGCTAACTCGATATACTATGTCTCGCCATCCTGCTTGAAAATCTATAATTTAGAATTAAGGTAAAATTATTTCACCACACTGAGTGATAATGTTTCAGGTCCTTAAAAATGTGATATTTTACCTAATATGGCATTCGTCCCATCGTAATAACGGCCAAACTACATCATTATTAATCTCAACTAGGTGTAACACAAATCTTAAAACAACATCTGCCAACAGACGTGGCGTGTTTTCCATGATGTGTGCAGACATTTGCCTTTTGGCTTTCCTAACACGATAACGGTAAAGACTTGGTATTTCAAAAGCATTTTAAAGATTTAAATATGTTAGGAATATACTATTGTAAATGTCATAAGAAGAAAAAAAAAACTAACGTTTTGCAGGAACGTATAAATAGTTGGTCTCATCTGCCAGTTTGTGAGAATATCGGTCGCAAATATAGACCTCCCTTCGGTTATAACATTTCTTTTTTTTAGCATATCATTTTTACAGGGCATTGCAGTCAACATTACCATTTTTCAGCTGCTATTGATGTCTTGGCAAGTTTTACGTTCCGTAGTTTAACATTGCTTACTGAACAACCGGCTCACATACTTTTCCGTAAGAAATCACCTCGACATGATCCGCTGCCGTATCTCCCCCAGCTGTATGACAAATCACTGAACGTACACTTGACAAGAGATCGCAAACAGCATTACAATTCTGGGGTTGACAGCGACGTCATGTAAAGGATATGCAACTAACTAATTAACTTCGGTTATGTTCACAGCTACAATTAATTAGGTAAGTGGCAACTACCATTTATGGTTATCGCATGGAGAAAAACGATTTTTTTTTTTAAAATCCGCGCGGTTATGGCCACAGCTACAAATACCTAGGAAAGCTACAACTTAATTTTGGTTACTGAATGTAGAACGGCTGTTTAGATTTAATCTGCGCAGATGCGACAAGAGCTACAGTTAACTGTATAAATTACAACCATCATTTTGGTTTTAGTATGGGGAAAAGCAGTTTAGATTGAATCCAAGCTGTTTATACTGATAATCAAACTGTTATGTGCTAAGTTAGGTCTCTGCTTCTGCAGACCTGGATCATTTCATGACGCGCACTGTTTGCATGTTTTCGAAATAAACAAATGGTGATATCCTCATCCCAATCCTAATGTAGTGGATCGACGTCTAGCCTTTTCGTGCCAGGGAGAACTATTTAAAGGCTCAGTGCTTAAGTTCTGCACGTTAAACATCCCTCTACAGTTGGTAATGGAAAGGACCCGATTGAATAACTGGCTTACCAGGGGCGATTTCGAAGTCGGATAGCCTACCTATTAATACATGTTCATAGCACGTGTGCTTTTGGTAAACATACATGAAAACTAGCATCTGTGGCTTAAGGAATATTGAGATGTGCAGTTTTATAAGTTCCTAAATACACCGAGTCCAGAGTTCAACATCAGATGGGGAGCAGACCAGCTGTACTGTGATTTCCATGGCAAGAGACGTAGACCTTTCAGAAAGTAATGACAACATTCTTTTTCTGCTTCTGCTCCTACTTCTGCTGCTCCTGCTGCTGCTTCTACCTCCTCCTACTCCTTATCATGCTACTTCTACCTCCTACTCCTGCCTTCTTTTCTTACTGTTTCTATCTCCTTTTTCTTCTTCCTCTTCTTCTTCTTCTTCTTCTTCTTCTTCTTCTTCTTCTTCTTCTTCTTCTTCTTCTTCTTCTTCTTCTTCTTCTTCATCTTCTTCATCTTCTTCTTCTTCTTCTTCTTCTTCTTCTTCTTCTTCTTCTTCTTCTTCTTCTTCTTCTTCTTCTTCTTCTTCTTCTTCTTCTTCTTCTTCTTCTTCTTCTTCTTCTTCTTCTTCTTCTTCTTCTTATTATTATTATTATTCAGCTCCCAGCCCCCCCCCCCTCAATTGAGACATAATCGCTCAACCAAACTGTGCCAAGCCTTCAATCTTCTACTATCTCCTGCAGCTTCCTCATGCCCACCCATTATTATTCATTTATGTCTATAATTATCTTCTCCATGCGTTGTTAAGTCTATCGCTATTTCTTTGGCCTTGTGGATCCAAGAAAAGAGAAGGCACGGGTAAATTATTCTCAGGTGTTCTCTGTGTGTCTCCTATCCAGCACCAGCATCTTTACTTCACCTGTTGTTTCACTAGGAATTGTTTACTTCTCCCCATTAGTAGTTATCTCATACCATTTAATTCAGACACCAATTATTGCATGTTTGCAGTTTATTTGTAACTATTTTAATTGTTCTCCATGACAAATTACCAACCACTGAACTACTATTGCCTAGTAAATTTCAAACAGCGAGTAAATCCTGGGGTTGATTGCAACGTCCGCGAAAAGACGTGCAGCTAACTTTAACGTAAGATTGTTCGCCGATGCTACGGTTTTTGTGCACTGTGTTGAGAATTGTCTTGTGTGTTCTGTAGGAGGAGACTAACCACTTATGGATATATATATATATATATATATATATATATATATATATATATATATATATATATATATATATATATATATATATATATGTGTGTGTGTGTGTGTGTGTGTGTGTGTGTGTGTGTGTGAGTGTGTGTGTGTGTGTGCCTAAACCAAATTACGATCACGCCCCCCCCACCCCCCCACACACCAGATTCAAGACAAATTTACAAGGCATATTAAAACTTTCTAGCAACAATTGTTATGTCTACATTCCCAACCACCATGATTCCAAAAACAGCTTTCGTTTAAAATTAATGACTCATTTGAACAATGTCGATATTTTATTTCAACAGGAACAGACGATTCATTTTAATCAATTATCAATTAGTTACTGTGGTATATGACATTCAGCCAACAGTTATATCCATGCTGACATCTTGTAATTATTATTAATTAGGCAAGCTTAGTTATTTGCTGGGATTTATTTCTGGGTCTTTTGTTACATTATGATTTATAAGCAGTTAAAACGGCGCCACTGTTTCAAGAAACTGGATCCATTGATACCATTGATTTGCCATATCTCTCAAATTCTCCGCCATGGCTACTGAGTTATTGGGACACAAACGTTGGCAGAAAACACATACGAGCAATGCTAATCACATAAGAGGTTAAAGTTTAACGTTTATAGAAAACATGAATGCGCAATTCTAATAAGAAAGAAGGCGAACGTTTACAAAATAAAATAATAAAACCAATAAAATAAATAAAAGAGTAGAAGAAAGAAAATTTATGCAGATGGTGATAAATTATTCGGAATTCTTCCCCATTTTCCCACATTGAAGTGTAAGCTCTAGGCTAACTTAAGCCAAACCGTCCTATCTTTTGCTACCTTCTCCAATTTTCTCCCCATATTATTTATCTCTATTTGTAATTTTCTGCTCAGTGTGTGTTGTTTTTTTTGGGTGTCCCCCTTATTTCGTTTGCACTGTGGATTAAGGAGAAAGGACTTTCTACATGCACTATTATCTAAATTTTCTCCGTGTGTTTCCTATTTATTGCTAGGGTCTTTTTATCACCTATTGGTTCCTTGAGATCTTAAAGTTACTTCCCTAAGCTCTGCCTTAGTGAATTTTCAAGTATTTTAGCCATCCTATTTTAATATTAGCAATTAATTAGTAAATAGTTTGTTTAAAAAAATGAGTCTAGCACCTTATATTCCATGTGCCCAAGGCGCGTGAATCGGCCCTTTACTTACCAACTTACGCGTTAACTGTTCTTAGACTCCTTCCATTTTTTCTGCTCGCTTCATCAGTACAGATTTAATGTTAAGATTTAAATACTGTTGAATTTTTATTTTCACTCCAACAATTTTCACACTGCTATGACAGCTCCGATTGCCTTTATTATTTTGATATTTCAATCTGTATCTACCGCTTTCCCTACATTGTCTAATAGGGGTATTTTATCTAACGTATTTTATTTGTTATACACCAGTGACCTTTGTTAGACGATCGCCCAGCTGGGATGAAAGGGGTAATTTTCTCGTCCTGATGGCGTTATATACAGACGCCATGATGCTCTATTGTGACAAAGAACACACCACCACTACAGATTATGTAATGCAGCGAGCAGAACACATATTAATGCCATGCACATAGATATTACTTCACACAATAACACAGTCAAAATCTCCACAATGTTGTTTGAGAAAAAAATTATCATAGCAGTTAGCAAACACGTACAGACTACCTACCTGATGACGGAAGAAAGCTACCTCGTCTTTGTTGGTGTAACATGTGACAGGAGACATTCATGGAGACTACAAATCGCAAATAAGGTACGAGAGGGCGAAGAAAACGTCACGAACGCTAAGCAGATACCACAGATACTGAGGGCTGTTTTAACTACAGTTATTATTCTATAGCCGGTTTCCTGGCCTAGAGGTTAGCGACTTTTCTCCGTAATCTCGTATACTCTCGTATGTAACCTGACGACGGTGAGAATCAGCAGTGGTTCGAATCGCGTCGGTAACTTACGGGGTATGTGAGCCGGCCACGCAGAAAGCAATGGCAAACTACTGAGTGTAATCTTGCCAAGAAATCAGCAATCAGCTGAAATTTGCCGATGTTGACAGCGATGTCCTGTAAGGGATATGCAAACAATTTATTATTCCATGGGCGAAACAACACAAATAAATTATTATCCAAATAGATAAGTACAATAAAGTGCTATGTTTAACGCATTGCAAATTGTACTACCGTGTTTCGCCGAAAATAAGATATACCCTTATAATAAGCCTATTAAACGATTTTTCAGGATGCTTTTAATATAAGACCTACCGCTAATATAAGTCCTAGTTAAGATCGTCAGCTAGAATGAGGGACTTATTGCCGAATGGCCAGTCGGAATACAGGCTCCACTGGTGTGCACTTGATTTGGAGAGTTATGACGATGTTCCAGAAGAAGATGACAGGACTGTATTTGAATAAATGTAGAAATGTGTACATGAATAAATATGGAAAAATATAAAAATATAGAACATAAAATCTATGAGACATCCCCGGAAAAGAAGCCCTGGTGGATTTTTTAAAGGTAACATTAATATAAGACCCGGTCTTATTTTCGGGGAAACATGTTTCTTCAATTCAATGTGTTCCAAAGCAGTTTCTTGCTATATGTCTGTGATGCGATGGTGTCATCTCATCTTCTAAGCCTGAAAGGACGGAGAAGTAGATGTCCTTTATTTGCCTCATTCACCGAGACGACGAAAGCAAGCTTCGAGCCCCGTCCAACAGCGCTAATGAACTCATAAGAGCAGTTTCCCATCGCTACTCTAACGCACCCGCTACATGTGACTTCACTTTACTGGAGACACATCTACTAATCGCCGGGCGATGAACCCCCACGATTATTAGGACTAATACTAATATAATTGTGCCTGGTACACATAGGTTAGATCGCTGACCTACTTATTGCTGCACTGTTTTAAAGCTGGTTCTTTGTTAGCTTCTCTCATAAATGTACTTCAGAATATCGATCATCATCACTAGCCTTGCAGTAATGAAAACGTCTACGTATCATCACATATATCTATTCTTGGTGATGTGGATCAGTTATATTATTGATGACATTCCCCCATGCCACAAACTTAGACCACCCAGTATGACTTCTCTCGGTCTGTCTCTGTTACTTCTACGGCCGATCTGTCCAGCAATCACGATGTTTTCCAGTGCCGCTCTTCTCATTATTTGGCCAACGAATATTGTATCTTTCTTAAAAATGTATATAATATTCTACCTTTATTAACGTTTTCCGGACAATTGCTGTTAACTACTCTAGCAGTCTAAGATATTCGCAACATTCGTCTCAGAAACCATATTTCCTTTGGTTCCAAACCATTCCAAAATTTGTCATAAAGACCTTTATCTGGAATGAATACGCCGAGCAAAAGAAATTGAGAAAGATCTAAAACATATGGGGACGAAAAGTAAAAACATAAATTAATTATATAGGAAGGACTTGGACGAAGAAACATGGTAGAGCTTAGGATATGATGATTTGGAGTGAGTTCATGTCCCAATGGGGGATAACGGGTAAAAAAAAAAAGTAGAGACTAAAGTTGCCCTCGTTGTTAATTAATCTGTCAATTCAAGGTATTTGCAACATTCGTCTCCAATACCACATTGCCATAGCTTTCAAGCTCTTCCTAATGTGTTTGTTCATGGTACAAAATTCATAGCATAAATTAAAGCAGGGTATTGATACCAGTCTATAATATAAAGAGAGCATTAGATGAACAGGCACACCTACAAATAGATGTTATCATAAACATTGATATAGAAAACACCCACGAAACATCACTAAGAAAATATGAACCTTATTCATTTTTGGGGGCAAAGAAAGAAACCATATAGTGAAAAATTGGGGTGATAGCAGAGAGTAATTGCCCTTATCCTCCCTGATCAAATATGGCCTCTCTGAAGGCATAGGAACGGTGGTTTACAATTCATTAAGCAAAGCAAAAATTTCTCGTCCAGAGTAGTCTCCCTTTGAAATGATTTCCTGTAATTATACTTCACTTTTAGATACTACAATGCGGTTCTCAAAATCTTTTATGCCACGTCGCTCCTGCTTGCACTTTGTTGTCCATACATTTCTTGAAGCATTGATATTTTACCCAGCACTCTTTGAACAGGTAGCCTTGATAGACCAGTAGCTAGCATGCTTGTCAGCCGATCTAGTGGTCATGTGTTCGAATATCCATTTAAAAAAGTAACTTGGGCTAACTCCCCAGCCTAAAATTGGTACCAGGAAATGACATGAGAAGTAAAAGTGGACGAAGAGTGATATTAACCAGATTACCCATAGAGTCCCGACTCTTCTATAAAAAATATCCCTGATTTAGTGGTCAAATTCATCACCACCGATCATATGACACATTGTAATGTTTTGAACATAACGAAGAATATACGGCATGGATTTCTATTAAATAAGAAAATAATGGTACACCTACCAATCGGATGATGGATCTGAAGTCAACCCTTTACGGGCAAGGGCGAAAATCTAGGAGGATACATCTATCATGCAGCAGGTTCTTTGCAGAGCGTCGCTCTCATCAATGATCGCCAAGAAAGCCGCTCGATCTCTTGCCATGTCTCATTCCTCATGCACCGAGGTAGGAGGATCCACGTTCACGGACAAATCCCTCCACATTTGGAAATCAAAAAACAGCTGGCCGATCAGACCGCTGCCCTGTAACATTTCAACATAGACAAACTCATCCACACAAATTGTTTATATAATTGTGTGGTTCTGGCAGGCATTTTGTTTGCGTTCATTAGCTTTGAACTAAAGCATAGTTCATACATGTGCTACTATTCTAGTGAACTAAACTTATCTTTCCGTGTGGATTAGCTTTCTTTACTCCCAGTGTCCCTCGCCCTCAGGCGCACCCACTCTGATTCCTGAGGTACTTGTAATTTACGTCCCCAAATCAAGGACGAGCAGTCAGCGTGTCATGCAAATGGATCCTTGCCAGTAATACGGAGTTCGTGCACTCTGTTGAGGTTCTCAGTGTGCTATTTAAGGGAGAAAGAAGACTGGGACCTCTATGGAGATATCCGGGTGTAATGAAAGTCACCCTGTACACACCAAGCAACCTAAGCTGATTATGAATAAATCTGTGCAAAGTCATTAATGTTCTTAACATAGTACACTTTGATTATTTTTGTCACCGAGATTGTCTCCCTGACTCCAGGGACAAATATCTGTATTAACACAGAGCTTACGGGCTTGAGAATGTAAAACTCTAGACTGTTAACATAGCAAGTCTACACAAACAAATATTCTACAGATAAAACAGACGTAATATTAAGAAAAGCCAGTAAATGTAGAGTAGGATTATACGTTTTAAAATAAAATGTCTACTGATAGAACGGAGTCATCAACCAAAAGCTTTATACTGTAGAAAGAAATCAGCACTATTAATTAAAAAAATATATATATATATATATATAAAAAATAAAAGAAATTCACACTGGTAGAAAGGAGTCAGTACTTTCAAATGGAAAGACTTGTTAAACGTTGAAGCGAGCCATCAATCTCCAGGATGTTGATATCTGAATTGTGACCTGAGCTAGCGAAGTGGCTAGCAAACTTCTCCGCCGGGCTCATAGTTATGTGTTCGATTCCCATTCGAGGCGGGGCTTTTTCATTGACTTGAGCTCCTCGGTCGACCCAGCCTAAAATACGAACCGGGAAATGTCCTGGGAGATAAAGACGGCCAGTGTGGAATTGATTACATTCGCCCCATCTAATGCAGATGGTTGTAAGATTTACGTCAAGCACCATATACTTTTATTTCTCATGGTGTGATTAAGGCCCCTTTACATAGTTACTCTCTAAATACGAGCTTGCATATCAGGACCGAAGTCGGAGACCTATTTTCTTTTGTAAATTGATTCTTTTCCCCAGCCGGGTCCGTTCTGAGTCGATCAATTCTCATAAAATGGGTATTCCAAATTTGCTCAATGCTTGAGAAGGAAATGCGCCAAGGTAGGAAACTGGCCACCTGACCTTTTGAACCCATGCCTAGAATCTAGAAACACAGAGAACTGGTTGCTCGCATTAGAAGACAGTCCATTCTGTTGGCATGTCACGACAAAGGGAAGGCTGGAGTGAGTCGTCACAACCGGACAGCTGGTGTGAAGTTGGGGCAGGGGGAGACCAAGAGAGAAGATGTTAGACAGTTTGACATCATGGCATGGACGATCATCAGTACAGAAATTATTGGCAACACATTAGACACAAGGCTGAAAACAGACATTACCACCAACGCCACGTGACGTGGACTTCAATATAATAAGAGGAGCAATATAGACAAACCTAACACTTCATAACTTCAACAATAGAATTTGCCAAGACACTGCATTTCTAACTCAATGAAAGCCCCGTTCACAATGTGAGAGTGGTTGTCTTTGAACAAGACACGTTGTAACGAAGGAACTGGCGAATTGAGTTTTAAAATACAGAGACCGAGCCACGATTGTCTTTTCTCACACGGACAAATTAATGTCGTAATAAATCATGTTAAGATGCTTTTGATGGTTTAAAAGAAACAGATAGCTATTCTGTCAAGCGTTATTAGCAAATATACGTGTCGCAGACGTTACAGAAGAAGTTCTTGCTGTAGAAGAAAAACAACATAACAAACATTAATAACAACACGTGACACGGCGAGTCGCGGTATTTCAGCGGTTACCACGTTGGTCCCGTGTAATGTCTTGGAATTGGATAAATGAAGACGGCTATTGCCGATATCGGTCTCCCTGGCCTAGGCGTTAACGTCTTTCTCCGTAATCCAGTATATCCACGTGAGGAAAGTATCATGCGCTAAAATCGGTAGCGGTTCTCGCCGTGTTGGTAACTTAGGGGTATGTGAGCCGGTCGCTTAGAAAGCAATGGCAAACTACTGAGTGTAATCTTGCCAAGAAATCAAACAATCAGCTGAAAGATGCTGATGTTGACAGCGATGTCCTGTAAAGGATATGCGAATTTTTAAAAAAAATATCCTTTACAGAACATCGCTGTCAACATCAACATCAGACACACATTATTTACAAAGGCAAACGAATGAAATAACACACTGATACTTTTGTTTTAGCGATAGTATTCCTAAAATTATCAAAACTCTAGAATATGTCCTATTACCCCTAGCGATCCTCATGATTGATTTGTCTCCCAGACTATGCCTTAAACCGCAATTCAAGGTCGCGCAGCGTTGCGCTTATGTAATAATAATAATATGCCTTTTCTGTTTCGTCTACCCTTTCTCCCCAATCGGGGTATAGGCCCTCAACCAACCCACGCCAACCCACCCAAGACGGTTTAGGACACAAATCTGACCATAGGGAGTCCGTCCCCTATGGCGAGCCATGGTTTCCGATTCTCCACTACGTGGAGGTGGGATTGACTTGTGTAGTCTGCGGGTCATCGGCAGGCTACTAATTTTCATTGTTCACCCCTCCTGGGAGAGGCTAGCCGATCCTAACCCTGCTGGCTGTAGGGCCCAGCGCATGCACACCTTGGATGGATGGATAGATGATCAGATGGGCAGACCACCCACCTAACCACGTCACGTGTTTTAACCCACTGGGATTCATACAAGCCATAACCCGACCAATGGCGTCGAATCCTACTCGACTCCATACGAGTCGTACGCTCAGCCACGCCGGCCACTGGGTTCGACTCCTACTCGGTATAGGAGTCCGCTCGCCCGGTGCAACGACGAGCCGGTGTTACACTGACGGCTGGGTAGTGGATCGGTACGCCGATGCCGCAGTAGTAGGTCGAGCGGTACGACAAGCCGGTGCGCTACCGGTACGACGGGGGTTCACTCGGCACCCACTTTTACTTTTCAACCTCCCTACTTAGCCATGACACCACCCCGTGGAAGAGCATCGTACTCCTACCCATTACAAACCACCAATGGTTCCACCTCCCCACGTCTCCCACCTCAATCCCGATAGTTACCTCCACCACCATGACTTCACCCCGTCTCTTAACAACCATCTTTTAATTTTCTCAACCTCCCTGCTCAGCCATGACACCACCCCACCATTTATCAACCGGCTTTAATCTTCCTAACCTCCCGCGCCCCACCCACCTCGTCCCCGAAGTGGTGAAAACAGGACGCAGTTGTCTATCTTTAAGCGCGAAAATATGAATTTTCCACACCGTTCAGGAACTTGTTTGTGACGTCATATGACACTTTATACAAGACAGAATTTCAGGAGCAGCCTCTTTTGGCTCCTGAAATGATATGGATTTCCATAATCGGGCACTCTCCCGCTGTTTATACTTCACCTCGACACCGTTAGGGTCAAGAGGAACATGATGAGATGAGATGAGACTGAAAATCTGCAAATCTAATAGCAGAAGCAAAGTACACACCCATGTAACTCTTATCAGGATAAAGTAACAGGATTTGATGGGTACATATAGAAGATTCCTAAAATAAATAGAAATCAGAACGAACGAACCAACGAGGAATATTTATTTTCAACGGGTTAAGAATTGGGCACGCAGGCCCGTCTAAATTCTGAACTTCTGTCACTCTCTTTCATACATTATTTCATCAATACATCGCGTATGGGGCTAACTAAGAACAACAATAACAACTATATAAAACCATGCATTTCAAAAGCAAAAGAAATATGGAAAAAAAAACAAAAAAAAACAACAATACTACACAACTCACTTACATTAAATATTGATGTGGCAATTAGTATCATCTAAGGGGAACATACGCCATGCTCCTTGGCGAAGGCCTTTCAGACGCGAAACGTAAGCCCGCTAACCTGCGTACAAGAAACACAGCTGCGACCGATTTGGCAGGAGATCGCGTTGCGCTGGGTTTTAACTATTTGGTATGGAAGCCGGTCGTTCAGAAAGCAATGGCAAACTACTGAACGTAAACTTACGAAGACATCAACAACAGCAGTAAAATGCCGGTTTTGACAGCGATGTCCTGTAAAAATGATACGCAAAAAAGGGGACCATGCTGTTCTATCAACAAGGAACTGGTGGTTATATTAGGGTTTCATTATTATTATTATTATTATTATTATTATTATGAAAGGAGAAGATAATCTGTACTGACATAGTATTCGAATAATCTTGCGATTATATGTATAAGGATTGGTGACGTCTTTAATTTCTTGTGGAAGATTGTTCTACAACTCAGCTGTGGAGTGCTCTAAGTTCGCCCTGTGTGAATCTATCTTATGTTTTGGTATATGTAATATGTTTAGTCGTTTGCTGTGCCTAGCATTATATTTAAACAATGGCCTACTGTAATTTGGGCCATTCCTGTGCAGGATTTTGTGAATTAGTTTGGCCTTAATGAAATGTAAGCGTTTGCGGTGTGGTAGTAACTTAAGGCATGTATGTAGGCTAAGATTATCAGTTACGTCATATAGCAAAGTAGACAACAGAAAAACGTAACCGAAAAAGAAGATTATGACATGTTAATAGCACATAGCGACATCGTTTCATTGAAGGAATATGTGAACAACCCGTGTAAGACCAGCAATAAAGTTAGTTTCGTGTTCTTTACAGCAATTCACACTCAACCCCGGCATTTGTTGACGGTTTGTGATTTGTTTAGGTAATATTATTTCCAGTAATTTGCCATACATTCTGAACGGCCGACACTGACACCATTGTGAAAATCTGCGCAAAACAATCTGCCCCTAAATGGTCCGCGGCTGATTCCGAACCCGGTACGTCACGATTGTGAAACTGCATTCGATACCCCTTAGCCACAGACGTCGACTATGACCATCAAGACACACGAGAAGTGTCATCAACTCTAGCCAGGTCTGTCAGATACTTGAACCCTTATTTATTGAACAGCGCCTCTTTTGACATTTTAAAAATGTATATACAGTAGTAGTGTATAGGAATGACCGTATTGCCTCGGCTAGGAATGTGGTCATTTGAAAGGGGAAGTGTAAATGTCGGTGCGCTGTATAAACTATTTGAAATCCAAAAATAATTTACTTGTGTGCTTCCCAAGCCTCTTCAATTTGAAACATGTGTGTAAAATAAATAACAATCATCTTTTAAAACACTCCACTAACCCATATGTGGAAAGAATGAGATTGTGGGGGATCGGCAGAGGTTCTGGAAGAATCTCAAAACTGAGAGGGAAGACCAGGAGATCTTTTAGTAGTATGACTCTTTGCTGGCTGTTGAACGAGGTAGCGGAGCACGTATGGGAATGTCCTGAGTGCAGTGATGTCGGTTCTTAACTCAACTCAACTCAATTCAATTCAACCTAACACTCCACTAACCAACAATTTGCATAAACACATAGGATAAATATGAATTGTCATGTTCACGTTTACATCATAGTAAATATTTTTCGAAATCCGAAAGTTACTAATGATATCATATTATTGTATATACATTTAATCGTAAAGAGAAGAGAAGCATTGGGAAAACATCGTAACGACTAAAGGGATCAGTGCGAGAAATGGCATAGACGGACCGAGAGAAATGATTATGGGTGGACAAAGACGGTGACATGTACAGATATCATCGGCAGAATTGATTCTGAACACGAGAAACGAGATATGTGGAGACACATGAAAACCTACGCCAGTTGGCAAGGCGCATGATGATGATGACTGGGGACAAGGTATTTTTATTTTTAGAGGCGTGAAACAAAGTAGGGTTAACATTTAAAGAACACTTTGACCACTAGGCATGGTAATTAAAAAAATCATTTAAACTGTCTAGTATGTATGTACTCGGCGTTTGTTCACTATCATCATGTGCATCACCGATACGCATGGGCTGTCATGGTTCGCTACCTCACACGATCGCCAGACTAGGAACAAATCTTTGTTCTGGTGATGATTACGTCATGTGGCGAAGTCATCCATGCACTTAGTTCTCTGCTTTCTCCATGCTCTTTTCCCATCAGTGTGGTCATATCACTATGTGTTCAAATTGATTTCTTTTCATAACGTAGACAATTAATCTTGACTGTCTACGTCTCATTTCTCTAAGCAGTTTATTAGTTTATTGGGACGCAGAGGTGTTTCCAAGGCACCAGGGCCGGGTTATATACTGGCCAAGACCTATTGACGCGTCCTCCTCGAGCGTCCTGGGCAACAGGCCCCTTCGGGGTCCTGGCTAAAGTCAGTAGGATCGCCGATTCCTCCGAAGTCGGAGAGTGTCTGCCTGTACGGCGAGGAACCACCAGTCTGCACACCAATAAGACAGACATGGGACAACGGATACTCACGCAAAACTCAGGTCCTGTATGACATCACACTGATGTTGGACAACAGGATGCCTTCATCCGACATACAGGACTTCGCGTTGGAGCTCAAGCCAACGAACACAAGCAAGCAAGCAAGCAAGCATTAGTTTATTAACGACCCATTTTATGTAGAGGTAAAGTAAGTTAAAGACCCATTTTATGTAGAGGTAAAGTAATATAAAGACACATTTTATGTAGAGATAAAGTAAGTTAAAGGCACATTTTATGCAGAGGTGAAGTAAGTTAAAGACACATTTTATGTAGAGGTGGCGAAGGGTTTACGGACGCAGTAATCCCGCATACCCGCATTCGTAACACAACTGTGTTGGTTATTTATGAAATAACCTCCTCCTCCTCCTCCTCCTCCTCCTCCTCCTTCTCCTTCTCCTCCTCCCCCTCCTCCTCCTCCTCCTTCTTCTTCTTCTTCACCATCCCGAGCCATTGAGGTTCTTTGCTGCAGATACAAGCCGTCTCCATTCGTCTCTCTGGTTGACCTCCTCTTGCCAGCCGCTGATTCCAAGTGCTTGTAGGTCTGTATGTATATTATCTCTCCACCGTCTTCTTGGTCTACCTCGGGGTCTACGGTCATTTATTTCCTGAGTGTAAGCGAGTTTTGTTTCCCTATTATCTTCCTTTCTTTCTATATGCCCAAGCCATTTTAGTCTATTAGCCTTCATGATACCAGTGATAGCGGGGACTTAAACAGATCATAAATGTCTTTGTTGCGTTTTCTTTTCCACTCTCCACTTTGTGTATCCCTAATAGGCCCAAAGATGCGTCTTAAGACTTTGTTCTAAAAGGTTTGTAATAAGGCTTCGTCTCCTTTATTTGTACTCCAGGTTTCAGAGCCATACAGCAAAACTGGTCTAATCAGTGTTTTGTATGTTGTGATCTTGGTGTTACGAGATAGCGCATTTGATTTTAGCAGATGTTGCAATGCATAGTATATCTTATTTCTAGAGCTGATTCTAGCTTGTATTTCTTCCCTTATGATGTTGAAGCAGTTGAAGATTGTACCAAGGTATTTGTATGTTTCCGTTCTTTTAATAGTCATTTTATCTATTTGTATGTGGCCAGAGTTTTTAGCCGTTCCTTCTCTTGAAATTACCATATACTCTGGGACGCAGAGGTGTTTCCAAGGCACCAGGGCCGGGTTATATACTGGCCAAGACCTATTGACGCGTCCTCGTTGAGCGTCCTGGGCAACAGGTCCCTTCGGGGTCCTGGCTAAAGTCAGTAGGATCGCCGATTCCTCCGAAGTCGGAGAGTGTCTGCCTGTACGGCAAGGAACCACCAGTCTGCACACCAATAAGCCAGACATGGGACAACGGATACTCACGCAAACCTCAGGTTCTGTATGACATCACACTGATGTTGGACAACAGGATGTCTTCATCCGACATACAGGACTTCGCGTTGGAGCTCAAGCCTACGAACACAAGCAAGCACCATATACTCTGTCTTATCTTGGTTGATAACCAGCCCCATTTGTTGAGCTTTTTCCTTTAAGTCAGTCAATATTTCCAATGTCTGTTGTTCATTTTCCCCTATAATATCTATATCATCTGGATAACCAAGCAGTCTGGATGTTCCTCCAATAACACATTCCTCTTTTACCTTCCTTACAACTTTCCCTGGAGCCAGATTGAAATCGCAAACTACTGAACATAAATTTGCCCAGGAATCACGAACAGCCAGAAAATAAAATGCTGGGGTTGACTGCTACGTCCTTTAAAGGACATGCAACTAACTTTTAAAAAAAGGTAAGTTAATAACCCATTTTATGTAGACGCAAAGTAAGATATAGACCCATTTTATGTACAGGTAAAATAAGTTAAAGATCCATTTGATGTAAAGGCAATGTAAGTTAAAGTTCCACCATTTCCAGGACTTGAAGTGTGTTATCTATGTGGTTCTAATCCAATATCGGTACTGACCAATCGCCACTCGATGTATCATGTGGTCAATATCCCTCTAGTGACCTTTACTTCCCATAAAATTCCCTGGTATCCATTTAAGTCTGCGGGGACCTGGGAATACACATCAAATTAAAAGAATAATGCCCTGTCTAGATGAGGTTTCTATCAAAATACTACCTCGTCCGCAGGCAATCGTTATAACCAATGTACTACTGCGGCACCCTACTCAAGTGTCAAGTGTGAAGAAACAGAAATACACTCAATTAAGTAGACATCCAGGAATAACAGTTTCCCTCGTTTATTTGATTTTTGGCTTGTGACTTAAATCGATCTTTCTATGGAATCAATCAAGCCGCAACTAGAAGAACTGACGCTGACACAGCGGCTACTGTCGGGACAATCGTGTTAGCAGCCATCGTGGAGATGTCGAAATGAACGTTAGTAAGTCATGAAATAATTAAATTTGTCACGTACTGGGCCACGAGAAATAATTTCACAGAAGTAGAGGGAAGATTACAGAACGCACTTAGACAATATAAACTTCGAATTGTATAGTGACCACAACGGAATTCGAAAATGACGACTGTAGTATCAAGTGTACTTTGACGCACGGTACGTTAGACGCCACTAAAAAGGCATCATTATTAGATCTATCATTCACATGAGCTTACAACAATGAAGTATGTTGAAATAGTTCGTACCTAGCTTTTGAAATAGACCCATATATTTCAGAAATGTGTACTAACGAGACTTAGATCAAATCGCCTGTGTGGTCAGAGTTCCAACAGGAAAGTACTGTCATAACTATGATGCTGAAATTGAGGCAATCAAGATAGCCACAGAGAAATTACATATACCCAGCCATGGTACACAACCTGTGGTGATATTGACAGATGCAAAATCCGTAATAGAGGCACTCTTGTCTGGGAAATTGCCAGTTCTAAGTACACTACTTTCTGAACTTAGCAGTCATCATAAGGTCACCATACAGTAGATACCATCCCACTGTGGAGTACCCGGAAACGACAAAGCTGATCGACTGGCTAAGGAAGGAGCAAAAGAAGAACAACCTGATGTGCCCATTACATACCACCAAAAGAAAAGAATGATCAAATCAGTCAGGCCACCAAACCTTACTCAAGACGACTACCACGTTATGGACAGACCAGAACAGGTAAGTCTTCTGCGCCTCAGAACAGGACACAATAGATTACGCAACCACATGTATACAAAATTCAAGATTGGTGAATCAGCCATGTGCACATGTGGTTTGGCGTCGCAGACAGCTGAGCACATACTTTAGGATTGCCCAAACTACAACATATCCAGGCGAACCTTCTGGCCTAGAGAGACAAAAGTGGAAAATAAACTCTATGGACCGCTGAGTGAACTAAAAAAGACTGTTAGATTCATACAAGAGACAACATTGCAGTTATAAACATATTTCAGGCGAACGAAAGAAGAAAAGGAAATGAGGTAAAAGGCGACTGAAGAGAGTTGGCATGACACTGGCTTTCTCACACCGTATAAGAATTTTTTTTTTTCAAATTCGCATATCCTTTACAGGACATCGCTGTCAACAGCAGCATCTTTCAGCTGATTGTAGATTTCTTGGCAAGATTACGCTCAGTAGTTTGCCATTGCTTTCTGAGCGGGAGGCTCAGTTAGCCTGCAAGTCATCAACGCGGGGATTACGGAGGAAGTCGTGTAACCCATCTGCCAGAGAGACCGACATAAGAAAATAAGCCAAAATTAGCCACATTTATTTTTTCTGTCTGTCAATTCATTCATAATCATGCATACAAATGGCTTTCTCATGCGTGATTATGGAAATCATAAGGACTGAAGAAGAAACAGAAGAAGAAGAATATATCAAGTAAACACGCAAACACCCAGGACCGTTATACTGGGCTAGTATACTGCGAACATTTAAAGACAAGACACGATTGGTTAGTTCCTTTGTGGTATACGTAATACACAGAAACTTCGATGTTCGGTTACCCTAGAGTTCATGGAATTAGAAAATAGACTGACGACATCAAAGACATTGTAAAATCACACGAATGACACTATCAAGTGCCGCCCACAGGGCGCTGGAGCGCAAATTATTCCTCCCCACGGCACTTGACGGCAGAAGTGGAAGATGATGATGATGATGATGATGATGATGATGATGATGATGATGATGATGAATGCATTCACGAGTATGTATTGTTCGACGCTCATAGAAGAAGAGGAATGAAACATAGGTTAAGTTATTGGAAAACTGCATCGGGACAATTAACAAGAAACGGCGCCTGTGGCTTAGAGGTTATTGAACACAGCTTGACCATGTTCTGACACGCCGAGTCGAGAGTTCGTCATCTGCTGTCGGAGATGTGGGATCAGACCGTTTTGCGTTGATATCAGTGGTATAGCCACTGGCGTTTCAGAAAGCAAGGGCATACAACTGAACATAAAATTGTCGACTAAATCACAAACAGCCAAAGAAAAAAAAATAGCTGAGGTTGATTCCAATGTCCTGTAAAAGTACAGGAAAGTAACTTTTTAAACAGTAGACACCACTAAACACGTTTAATAGTCTAGGCATGGACAAGAAACACACAAGAGAATAGATACGTTCGTATGGCGGGAACATCGCCTCCAAATAAGGAGTAACTTACTAACATTTGGATAATCGACTTTTAAACAGTAGGTGTGCGTGAAAAGGGAAAAGGGGGAGGGGTCACGGTAGACGATTCGGTTGGGTAGCACGCTTGCATGCCGGTCCGATGATCGTGTGTCCGAATACCTCGAGGCGGATTTAAATAAAAAGAAATAAACATGAGCTCTCGGGTGGTTTCAGCCTAAAGATGTGTATCAGGAAATTATCTGGGAAGTAAGAGCGGCCTGATATATTTTCACTACATAACCCCGAGTTTGGATCAGTATTACATTTGGGGTCAGCACCATATACCCAATAAACGCCCAAGGCCTGTAAAAGGGTGGTTTACTGTACAGTGTTTGTGATGTTAAATTAATGTTCTTGGGGTAGCAGTAGCGCAGTGGCTAGCACACTTGCATGGTGGTCTTGTGTTTATTTCCACATCTAGGCGGAGATTTATTTTTAAACGACATCGGTTCTTAGGTTGATCCAGCCTAAAAATGGGTACCAGGAAATTATCTGGAAAATAAAATCGGCCGCCTGATAGTCACAACATCACATCGGGTATTGTTGATTGCTATTAAACTTGGGATTAGTAGCAACCACAAAGCACGCCTCATGGTCAAAAGTTGCCATATGCTGTTAGACCAGTTTGCTACGATAGTAGGACAAGTGGAAAGAGTGTGTGTATATATGTGTGCAGTATGTAAGCGATATCAAGCCATTTCTTCAACTCAAACCAGGTGAGAAACCACCACGAATGAATAACCAGTATCCACAAACTTAAGAGGCGTGTATTTTGTTGTTGAAGTTGCTTGCGCTCACTTTTAACGTAGTCTATACACGTGCTCTATATTTACTGCACTGGACTGGTGTTTGCGTGTGGATTAGCTTTCCTTATTACTAGTGTTCCTCGAAATCAGGCGAACCCACACCGACTTCAGAGGTACTTGTAATTTACTCCCCAAAGTTAAGGGCGAGATGTAAACATTTTAGTGCAACCGACCGGTGTAAACATCGAACCCGCTATCACGATATCAGCACACCGGATGTTCAAGAACGAGCGCTCTTATCCAGTCGGCCATGCTGATTCCAAGAGACGTGTATGATAAAACTCCTTCATTGGCTCTTATCACCAGGTGTCACGCCGACAGGCCTGCGTGGTCTTGTTAGTCACGTCGTACGATCACCAGAATAGTGGATCAGGTGTCACGCTGATAGGCCTGCGTGGTCTTGTTTCGTCACGTCGTACGATCACCAGAATCATGGATCAGGTGTCACGCTGATAGGCCTGCGTGGTCTTGTTTCGTCACGTCGTACGATCACCAGAATCATGGATCAGGTGTCACGCTGATAGGCCTGCGTGGTCTTGTTTCCTCACCTCGTACGATCACCAGAATCATGGATAAGGTGTCACGCTGATAGACCTGCGTGGTCTTGTTTCCTCACCTCGTACGATCACCAGAATCATGGATCAGGTGTCACGCTGATAGACCTGCGTGGTCTTGTTTCCTCACCTCGTACGATCACCAGAATCGTGGATCATGTGTCACGCTGATAGACCTGCGTGGTCTTGTTTCCTCACCTCGTACGATCACCAGAATCATGGATCAGGTGTCACGCTGATAGACCTGCGTGGTCTTGTTTCCTCACCTTGTACGATCACCAGAATCTGATAGGCCCTGCGTGGTCTTGTTTCGTCACGTCGTACCATCACAAGAATCGTAGATCAGGTGTCACGCCGACAGGCCTGCGTGGTCTTGTTCCCTCACCTTGTACGATCACCAGAATCGTGGATCAGCTCTGTGTTCCTGTCACGATTATGTCACGTGGCCAAGCTATCTAGATATTTATCTCTCTGAATTCCCCTTGTTCTCTCTCTCTCTCTCTCTCTCTCTCTCTCTCTCTCTCTCTCTCTCTCTCTCTCTCTCTCACTACCCCTCCCAATCTTGCCAGTTGACATTACGTTTTCTTGTTCGCTACTTCTCATAACGTGCCCAGAATTTCTTTAATGTCTACGTCTAATTTCTCTAATACGTTTACGGTTTTAATTTGCTTCTGGTAGAATTTGCTCATTTATTTTTTCTGTCTGTCCATGGTATTCTTTGCATTTTCCTCAGAAACCACATCTCCATTGCCGTCAGATGTTTCTAAGCTTGTCTGCTTTTGTCAAAGTTTCACGTGAATACAACACTTCTAAATAACACTTCAAAACTATTTTTCTAGTTGCAATTGGCATTTTCTTTATTGGTCAGGGAGCATCTCATTTAATTCATATAAGTAGTCATATAAGTTCCCGTTCCCGTTACCGACTATCTGTCTGTCTGTCTGTCTGTCTGTCTGTCTGTCTGTCTGTCTGTCTGTCTGTCTGTCTGTCTGTCTGTCTGTCTGACCCGGCCCGGCATCGCCCAGCTCCTGGTGTGAAGCATCTCATTTAATTTATATAAGTAGTCATATAAGTTCCTGTTCCCGACTGTCTATCTGTCTGTCTGTCTGTCTATCTGTCTGCCTGACCCTGTCCGGCTTCGCCCAGTCCCTGGTGGGGAGCATCTCATTTAATTCATATAAGTAGTCATATAAGTTCTCATTAAATTCATACAACAAAAAAAGTAACTTAATTTTTTTTTTTTTTTTTGACAATTCAAAGCTGTTATTGTTATTCAGTATATCTGACCCTGCTGAAGTTATGAATGTGTGGTCTTCTGTGCTGTCTCCGAAGTCAGCGTCATATTTTTAAAACATGTAGCTATTGAGCTGACGATAATTATATCCGTTTGACTAATACTTTCTAGAGATTTGGACATATTTCTCTTTGCCAGCATTTACCAACCTTTCATGACATTTATTTTAGAAAAAGTAACTTAAAAGAATGTCCTTCCACACACCATCCATTATTTTTAATGAAAACTCTTTCTAATCACCTGCATGACTACAGTAACTTCTTAAGCAAAAAAAGATGAGTTACAATGTTATGCATTGTGCATTATTTTTATGAAAACTTTGAAAATGCCTTACAGATTGTATCATTATTTATTATAACTCATATGCCGGTATATAACTATGGACAAAGAGTTTATAAATCTTTGAAAACGATGCCACAATATGACTATAAGTTATACAGAAAAGTTATGCCCCTTGAAATAACTTTTACAGAGTTAGGTCCCCTGAGATATATGAAATTATAATGAAAAATGAAAAATGAAATAATACTGAGCAAGCAGGCGATTTCACACTTATGCTTTTCATCTTGCAAAAGGCTAGCTTTGCCATAGCGATTATTGTTCTAATCTCTTAAAGGTACCTCCCATCCTATGTTATCACCAATCCGAGATAGTTGTACCTATTCACTTGTTTAAGAATATTCCCATTTACCCGTTTATTACATTGTTGGATTTCTTTCTTCATAGAGACGACAATAATCTCTGTTTAGTTAACAATGTAATTCAAACCGTAGTTGTTTACTGTGTAAAATAATCATACCTATTAAATATTGCAGATCCTGTCTGTTGTCTGCAATCAATACTGTATCATATGCATATCGTAGTCGTTAGTCACGGTTCCAACTTCACGGCAAAGGGTCGGCCCATTATGCTCCGTTCCTGTGCCAGTGAATATAACACAAAATGCTCATCACCGTCTCATGTGAAACGTGAAACAGACAGCAGTCCCGACAAACCAGCAGCACGCACAGACATACATGCATAAGGCCGATGTCAGCACGCCAACAGTACATTTTGGCAGATGTTGAGCTGTTATGGCCTCTGGGGAGTTTGTCTGGCCTCGATTTTCTTACGCATGTTCCTCATGTCGGACTGGTAGTACATGGTTCTGTCGCTCAGCTACTGAGTTAAGTGCAAGGAGCGACACAGTGAGCTGTGGATTCCGTGTGGAATTATTGATGGTATGTACCCCCATGACAATCTCTCTCATATCCTCAAAACTTCTTATAATATTTTCACTGTATAGGGAGGAAAAAAAAAAGATCTGGAGACATTACACGTCCATGACGAACACCACTCTTAGTAGTCTGTTATTGACCTATTCATTACCAAATATAAAGACAACTAGTTGTTAGTTAGTCGACAGATCATCCTCATTGCACATCGAACCATTCAGTCCATAAGTGCTCGGATCCCCTCCTCAGCAAATCCCGCAGCGTGTAGCGGCTAACGACACCAGTTCTGTGTTGGTTTATCAATCTTCTTTGGACTTCCTGCGTAGTGTTCTTGTTTAGCCACCCCTCTTTTAATTTGTTGTTCTCGTAGTCTGGCCATGGTTGTAGATTCACAGTCATCACTTAGTTACAGGCTAAAGTCTTACTTCGCGTAGAGCATTCAGAATGTCAGCCTGGTCCATGGCGCGTCCCATCTGTGTAGATGACAGCATCACCGTCTAGCGAATTCTCAAAAATCAACGCTTGTACTTCAGCCTCCACAGCAGCTGAATTTTCGTGTCTGCATTTTCTATCTAGTTGGAGGCAAACTGAAAAGGATGTGCAGAAATCTGGTGGCACTTGTACCCACCCTTCGCCAGGTTCTAAGTCCTCAAGTGAACAGACCTGCTGAAGAATGTCTTCGGCTTGATCCATCCACGACCTTCCTCTTTTTAACCTGCCGCCCTTCACCTTCATAATTTCACTACGCAGTGGATGTGTGTTTGCGTTAACTCTGAGGTAGGCGCGTGCTCTGCAAACTTGTATTTTGTCTTCAATGATTGGACAATCAAGAAGGTAGCGCATCGCCCTGCATGCTGTATCTCTTGTACATTCAAGAATAATGCGCATAGCTTCATTCTGTATCCTTTCCATCCTTTCTATCTGCTTACGGCTGAGAGTCAGGATTGCCATCGCATACTCAAAAACAGACATGATCAGCCCCTTGCGCAGAAGACATAGATGGCGCTGCTCACAGTTTGCTGCCACCATCACCCGCATCGTAGCCAAACCCCGCTTGGCCTTTGTTATCACATAGTCTATGTGCTCATTATAAGCAAGGCTTCGATCAAACCGTATCCCCAGGTAATTCATTGCCTGCGTTCTTTCCACCGTCTCTGAACACAGCATTACAGTTGGTGTTGGAGTGTTGACAATATGATTATTCAACGAGAACAAAGTCACTGTTGCCTTTGTTGGGTTGACCATTGCCCCAGCTTCATCACACCAAGACAACTAGTTGTTTCCAATATAGGTTTATAACTAGTCAAAGGTCTTTCCCCTCAATGTGTAGATCTGCAAGCATTTATATCGTATCGACTTGTCTTTAAATTATTTTAATTATCCAACAATAGTTTCATGTTATGATTCTGTAATGTTGTAGCGTCATCACATTTTATAGGCCTAAAGTAAGGTGGAAGAGGCGGCCAGTCACCCCACCCCCACCACTGTGACAAGCGACGAGCCTTGGCGTCGAACCCTCACCCGATCGTTCTCATGATATTACCAGTAGAGTTGGTTATTCACTTTGCAAGCGCTCGACATGATTTGCTCTAGTGAATGCCTGTGTGTGGTTAATGAACCAAAGATGTAGGTCTTTGTTTAGCGCTATCGTAAGCTCTACTGATACAGAAGACACCTTAGAACAAATGGAATCATCTCCAAAATGGGCATATCTGACGCAATGTTTGTGAAGTTTAGACATGCCTTCAGTCCTTGTCAAACAGCTATTTGTAAAAGTGTGCAATTCCAACCAAACATATTTAAAATCAGCTGAAATTGTTTGTTAGCACAGGCAGGGTTGTGTTTCGTCTTCTGTTGCCTGTAACAAGCAACAATACTCCCCCCCCCCCCAATCCCCAATTGTATTGTTGAGTTAAATTTGCGCTTATGTTCATGACGTAGTTAGTTAGTTAGTTAGTCGACAGATCATCCTCATTGCACATCGAACCACTCAGTCCATAAGTCCTCGGATCCCCTCCTCAGCAAATCCCGCAGCGTGTAGCGGCTAACCAGTTCTGTGTTGGTTTATCAGTCTTCTTTGGCTTCCTGCGTAGTGTTCTTGTTTGGCCACCCCTCTTTTAATTTGCAGTTCTCGCAGTCTGGCTATGGTTGTAGATTCACAGTCATCACTTGGTTCTCGCAAAAGTCTTACTTCTCGTAGAGCATTCAGAATGTCAGCCTGGTCCATGGCGTCCGCCCTCCACAGTAGCGTTACCTGCGAGCCTGTCAGCCCGCTCATTCCCTTGTACTCCCGCATGCCCTTGCACGAAGATGGAACTAATCTTTGTCACCCGAGACCGCTCTATGTTCATGACATGGGGATATTTTTTTATTAAATATTTATTTTTTTTTTAAAATTTATTTAAAAAAAAATATGTTCATGACATGGGGATATTTACAAATGATCTTCTTGTGAATAACAAAAACAATAAATGATGAACGAACATTCCTTGTTATTGTCTACCAGCCTGAAGACAGATCGCACGTAATGGTAAATTGTCTGATTGACTTTACTGATTGGTTGGATTCAAAGAACAATTTTATCGCATTGTTCAACTATCCATTAGTTCTCCAGCATCTCCTTTAGACGACTCAGGAGAAATATCACCTTGTTGTACGAACTCCCTTTACTGGCGAGGTCGTGGTTTAACGAGCTCAACTAACCAATATTGTCTAGCCAAGTTCCACAGTACTGATTTCATGCCACTTATAAATATGTAATTTATGAAATTGAGCGCGCAAATCAGAGTGGATGTTATAACCGTGAGATTTCATGTGCTTAAATGTCAGTAACTTTTCGGTAGTTCTAAATGCATTGTTCATTAAACGTTACAATATAATGGAAAGAGCATTCAAGCATAGTATGGTTTCTGCAACAAGAGGCTGAGGGCGACAAACATGCAGATAGACAGGACATTACAGACACTTTATGCTTGAAAGTGCCTAAGACAACGTGGCTGACAAGGAATATATGTGTGTGTGTGTGAGTGTGCGTGCGTGCGTGCGCGCGCGCGCGTGTGTGTGTGAAGGCAAACGAGCAAGTGGGAAGATAATATCAAGAAATGGACGAATAGCATTCTGACAGAATGTGCAATCAAGGCGAAAGACTGAAATTGTTGGAGATAGAATGCAACCAACCTTCATTGTGAAGACCGCATCTAATTTAATTTAGTTGAATTGAAAAATACATACTTCTAGAAATTGGAGATGGGCAGTGTGCATACTTTCTCCGTAGTCCCGTATATCAACGTGAGGAACACAGTTGCGCGAGATTCGGCAGCGGGTCGCGTCGCGTTCGTTACTTCCAGGGTATGTAAGCCGGTCGCTCAGAAAGCAATGGCAAACTACTGAGCGTAATCTTGTCAAAAACATCAACAACAGCTGAAAAATGCTGATGTTGACTGCAATGTCATTTAAGGGATATGCAATTTTAAAAGAAAAAAAGTGTGCATTTATAGAAGGTGAGGTCACAAACAACACCATTAAATACTGAGAGCATTAAAAGTAAGGAAGATTATAATGAACAGTTAGTTAGTTAGTTAGTTAGTAAGTTAGTTAGTTAGCTAGTTAGCTAGTTAGCTAGTTAGCCAGTTAGCCAGTTAGCTAGTTAGCTAGTTAGCTAGTTAGTTAGTTAGTTAGCTAGTTAGCTAGTTAGCCAGCTAGTTAGTTAGTTAGTTAGTTAGTTAGCTAGTTAGCTAGTTAGCCAGTTAGCCAGTTAGCTAGTAAGCTAGTTAGCTAGTTAGCTAGTTAGCTAGTTAGTTAGTTAGTTAGTTAGCTAGTTAGCTAGTTAGCCAGCTAGTTAGTTAGTTAGTTAGATAGTTAGTTAGTTAGTTAGTTAGTTAGTTAGTTAGTTAGTTAGTTAGTTAGTTAGTCGAGGTTCCAACTTCAAGGCAACGGGTCGTCCCCATTATGCTCCATTCCCGTGCCAGCGAATATCACACAAAATGCTCCCCACTGTCCAATGTGAAAAGTGGAATAGACAGGAGTCTCTGCAATCCAACAGCCCGCACAGGTACACTGTGCTTTGTGCCGCCGTCAGAATGTCAACACAAAATTCATCCACGAATACCACAGTTCATCATTGATGGACTCGGCAGTCACCAGAAAGACCTCATTGACCCGGGTTTTCTCACATGAACAGTGTTGAATGTCTTCCCCTAGTAATAAAATAATAAAAACAAAGACAAGAATGCACAAAACAAATATGAATAGAAAGAACACAGCTGTCCGTCATTTCGGTAATTAATACAGTCGTCAAGTACAACACAAAAGTAAAAATGAGTTAATTCATATTAAATTGCAACACATAATAAATGTACATAAAATCAAAAATGGAATGTTTTGAAAGTCAAAAAGTGAAGAACTTCCATGGCTTCCGTGGAATGCAATAATGCGCATACGTGTGAAATCCTGAAAAATAGAACTAAACATGAGCAATGTCAGACTGATGAACAAGTCAAACATTAACGATTATATGGACATCACGTAACAAGAGAAAAAAAAAAGGGGGGGGGGGGGTGGCCACAAGTAACAAGAAGCACGATGACTTCAGTTAACTGTGCCAGCAGCAACAGCATGTGAATACACCCCAATATGGGAATTAAGTGGCGCTATATTTTCACTCCTCTACAGAAGTATTGGAATAAGACGATTTTATTGTTGTCACACACACACACACACACACACACACACACACACACACACACGCACGCACACGCACACGCGCACACACACACACACACGCACACGCACGCACGCACGCACGCACCTCACAAACACACATTATCATCGACCTCGTTATGATGCAGGTAATTAAAGTGATTAGAATCATGCTTATAAAAGTGGTGTGTAGTGTCTTTAAGGTTTCCCCTGATATAATAATAATCTTCATCTTGTGAAATGCAGCTTTTCTACATTTAACATCCTTAATACATCTTGCATCTGCTGATTTTAAAGTATCCAAATACGTCATACTGGTTTAATTCACTTTGATGTTGTATTTTGGTATAAAGATTTGCTTTGTAATAACAATTACTTCTGTTTGGCTGTTACATACCTCATGAGTCGTATGATTCTTCTGGCTTTGGTTAGGTTTCACCAAGAGAGATCGGGTTATAATTAGTTTAATTTATTCTCATTATTGTGTTCTTTGCTCTGTGTGAATTTTAGAAAAAAAATAATTGAGAAATTTGTGAGCAGAAACTAAATGCTGGTTACAAATTTTCCTGCTGTATAATCTGACTCGCAATGATTAACTGTAAAATATTATAGTAAATATGTTTGTTTCCACGCTGACATTGTTCATTCCATTTGTCATGTTATATATTATTACATGCTCTATTTTGCAGACATCCATAGGCGTGTTTATCTATGTGTATTAACTATTTTTGTAACAATAGATGGTAGTATCTGCTTTCTGTCAGCGTTGAATGTTGGGCGGCCCTCGCCAAACCCTACACCGCACATTGTGCAAAGATTTTGGGCAGAGGAGGTGCAGTTTGGAGGGTACAAGCCGTATCCTAGAGCGAGGAAATGCAACCTAAAGACTAAATGTCATACCAGGGTAGACCAGGCCCAAAGCCTTGGTCGACACCAGGTTTAGAATCCTAGCTCTGATAGGCGGACAGTAAGAGCATTGCTTTGCTAATCCGTCAATTTCCGACGCTTGTGTTATTCCAGATGTATTGGTATAATCTTTCCTCTGGAGTAAACTAGGCAGGCCGAGAGAGGGATCACGCTGCGTGGACATCAAATGGTCTCTAAATTCAGCTCAGGCTTTGTGCTGTGGAGAGGTATAAAGCCATCTCTGGTCCTCGCCATGTGTTATAGTTAGTATGTCTTATTTTAATCACACTGTAACATACTCGTACTATCGTCTGTCTAGGCGGTAAGGTGCCATATAATACCTGTTTTGTTGTTCTATGTCTCATATGCTCTACACTTTATGCAGGACTATCCGGGAGGAGGACGAAGCTGAGAGGTTGAACGCGCTTACACTTCCTCTTCTGTCGCCGGCGTAGTGGGACCGTTTCAGGACGCCCGTAGGTTGGACTTACATATTGACCTCCCGTCCTTGACTTTAATGGGGGAGGGGTAGGGGACGCTTAAATTGCATGTACCGCAGGAGTCAAAGAAAGATTTGACTGATTGCGAGGGGCACTGGCAATAGGGAACGCTAATGCTTACCTCAAAATGAGTCCGGTGCACTGACTGCTGAGGGTAGTAGCTCGTGTGGACTACGATACAGTTAATAGCCAGCGAATTAAAACCAAACCAAAACTGCATTCTACATTCATCATGCACTTTCTGTCCTCATTAGCTCTAATTCTGCAGGAATAAGAAAAACTTTTCACATGGCGTACATTTTAAAAATGTCGCGGGTGAAGTTGCTAGCATGAAAATGTGAAGGGACGAAAGCATTTGGACACATTAGAAAATGCAGCCAGCGTTATATATTTCCGCGAGTAAATGGGAAAATTAGAATTTTGCTGAAAGGTGAAACAAAAAAAATTTTTAAATATGGAGAAATAGATTTATCACGGATAACGATAGAGATGGGGGAGATTAAAAGAGTTATTAGTGTCATGGTATGCGAAAATATGGATTCAGGTTTTTAATAAGTAAAATTATAGAATGCAGGCATGTCTACTGAAGAATGGATGTTGCAACATCAGCTATTTAAGTCCATGTTTATGTTATTTACATGTCGATGTAGGACCTATTTGTAGATATATGATGTTGGAGCAAGGTTCTTGTTCTTGCATACACGTTAATTATGTAAAGACATGTTTTCTGTATCCCTATATACGGCGATGTGTGAGGTTAGTTCCAAATATACATCAGACTCAGAGCCGAAGAAAAGATACATTTTAGTCCAAACAAGATACACAATCACATAAACAACTGTTATAATGTAAATTTCCGTTCACTGAGCATCGACACTGCTGGAGATACCACAAAACAAAACAAATAACAAGATGACCCTCCTACGGGTCCTATATATCATTCCACTGTCCAAATAGTAGGTTACATGAGGCGATATATTATTCTTCGGCACTGAATCAGTTATATTTTGACGTTTGATTACTATGAAGGAAATCCAGACTGTGGAACTGAAGTGTGGCAAAGAAATACTTAGAATACCATGCACTCAGAAGAAGAAAACACTGACATTCTACAAGATGTAAGTATTGAAGTAAAAGTTAGTTGCATATCCTTTACATGACATCACAGTCAACCCAAGCACATTTTGGCTGTCTTTGATTTCTGGACAAATTTACGTTCAGTAGTTTGCCATTGCTTTATGAACGACCTGCACTTTTATCAGTCCATGAAAGTCAGCGCAAGACAGTCTGCTGTAAAATCTCCAGCAGCTATTTTCCGAACGCAGTATGCGGATGATGATTTGCGCCTGTTACCCCTTCGCAACAGAGCCGAAGTAAAATGACTCACAAACAGCATTGTGTTTGGGAAACTGAAGTATTCGGGCATATTAAATAGCACTGGGGTTTAGAAGGATGGTAACACAAGGCACGATTCTTGAAAATGGAGGCAGGAGTCAACCAGCATGGAGGTGCAGACTGGATATTGTAGAAACCTCGAGCATAAAAATGCATGAATCAGAGGAAGTGAGTGCGATCGAAAATATTTTCAGCGAGGCTGTAATGACAACAACGTTCTGCAAGATATGATGATGTCAGCACAAGCTGTTTATTTGTCACATATCTGTCTGTCTGTCTGTCTGTCTGTCTGTCTGTCTGTCTGTCCGTCCGTCCGTCCGTCCGTCCGTCTGTTTGTCTGTCTGTCTGTCTGTCTGTCTGTCTGTCTGTCTGTCTGTCTGTCTGTCTGTCCGTCCGTCTGTCTGTCTGTCTGTGTGTATATATGAGTGTGTGTGTGTGTGTGTGTGTGTGTGTGTGTGTGTGTGTGTGTGTGTGTGTGTGTGTGTGTGTGTGTGTGTGTTTATAAAGTAGTCTATAAGAAAATTAAGACACTCGCTACATGTGAATATTACAATGTATAACGAAAAAAATATCTATGTTTAGACCCTGAGGACACACAATAAAACACACACACACACAGATACATAACTGACAAGAGCCTTAGAGGTCTATGCTATTCTTGGATTTATCAAAGATTAGACATGTCTTGACTAGCTATCTATTCCAGGCTCACCCTCTATCCGGTTGATACCATTTTGATCGCATTTTCTTGCTGTGTGTCTGACAATGTCAACATCTGAAGTAATGTTTGTGTTCCGGTCTTTTTCTAGATCCTCTGTCAGTGCTCTTCCTTTCTTATACATTACAGTGGCTCTTCGATGTGTCGTTTAAACAGGCGTTATCTCTTTAATATATGGCCTCCTTCAGTCATAAATGACTTCATGAGTTGGCTCTTTAATATAGAATTAATTGCCTCCTTCAGTGTTAACTGATTAAATGTCATGTGATGATCAATTGTCTTAATCGACATTCCCATATCTGTCATGGGCTTATATATCGCCGAAATGTTGTCATTGCGTTATAATACAACATGTCTGCTACCATATTAACAACATTTTAACAACATATTAACAACAGTGACACATCTATAATTCCATTTTCCGCCATCCATTTTGTGTGGGTACAAACCTACATTTTGTTAGAAATTGAATGTGTAAATGTGCCCTAATACAATGAAACTCCCTTTGTAAGTCTGGCGTTTCGTTCGCCGGGTTCTCATCTCCTCTGATGCTATGTAGCTTAGGTCATAATGGACTACAATTGTATAATTACCTGACACACCCAGTCGAGGGTTCGACAATGGCCGTGGGCGATTTGGAAGCATATAGCTTTACGTTGATTTCGATGGTATGAGCCGTTGGCTGTTCAGAAAGCAATGCAAACTATTGAACTAAAATTGGCTAGTAAATCATAACCAATAAATGCAGGGATTGATTGCCGAATTCTGTAATCTCCTTTCATTGAACTGGAGAAGACTGTCCAGTGTTCCTCCACTCAATACGGTAAGAATCCTCCTCCTCATAGGCCGGCTTTGATTACTTTCTCGCTGCCCTATGAGAACGTCCCCAGAATGCACCCAGCCTGCACCCGATATACATGAACAAGCCACCGTACTCTATGCTGTCTCACAAGCGTGTGTATAGTCGTTTGACCAGCGTGGGAATGCACTACAGCATTAGTTACCCCAGTCCTAGTACTAATCGCTTTGTAGTCACCATCCAACATGTCATCCCTTGCAAAACTTTGTCCCAATATGTCTTTATAAATGTCCACCGGTCATAAGTCACATGTCCTATCTTGCTGTAATGTGTATATTGTCAATTACATACTGAATACGTCTAGTAAGTATCCTCTTTCCCATATCCCACGTTACAACTGCTACGATAATCATCTTTTCTAAATATCGATGTCGTTTTGCAAGCACAACGTATTCATTATTTCTCAATTTTTTTTGTAGCAGTAATCAATCTTCTTCATTACAGAGTTGTTGGATAAATCTGGTCTGTTTCTTCCTATGACATTTAGTACGCTTCGGAAAACGTATATTCAAAGGCGCCTATGTGCTTCTCCGTTGAATTGTTCTTGTTGTTGTTGTCTTCCACTTATTCCTTTAGGCGTCGTGGGGAGGGTTTATCGATGTTCCAGCGCTTGTGACTAGTGCCTTTCCTCCAGTTTTCTCCATGATTCATGAGCATAATTTTTCTAGGATCAAGTAAATGCCCCTACTGGTTTGCTAGATATGTCATAGGTTCCTTATCTACAGCTGATTTGCAAAATATTCAAAATTCTCGACTAACAGTGGGAAAGGAAGTATGTATGCCGTTATGAAATTTTCTCTCTTTCCATCCATTAACATAATAATTGCCTTTGTTTTTGCAGAGCATTGTTTGTTTTTCTTATAATTTCTGTCGTCACGTTTCCATTGCTCTTCAGCAGTGAACCTAACTATGCAAAACTGCTCACTTCGTGTAATTTCTCAGTTTATTGTATACTTAATCGGTTTATTACATAATGTATGTCTTGACACATTTTTTTTTTCGTTTCCCGTTTCTGTTAAATTGGGATACACCAGTGGTTCCCAAGCTTTTCAAGCAGAGGGCCATAGCTACTATTTTCGGTAGTTAAGCGAGCCACAACGTTATAACATTATAAAAGTTTCGCAATATCATTCTTACCGTAACTTTCTTAACTTTCCTCAACAAACTTCTAAAACTTTAAAGGCAGTCAATGTCATTACTACACTGCGGTCATTTTTTTGGTTTTAAAATCAAAAGTTCATTTAATAATAAATTTTTAATCAATTTAGAAAATTGCTATTAATGTAATTAATTTACAGTTGTAACTGTTTTTTATAACCAGTTACTTCAGTTCAGATGCCAGTTTATCAATGTTTGGGCACGAATCTGTCGTGCCGAAAGTCATAAGCGCAGCTAGGTTACTGTCGAAGAGTCTGGTACGTTGGTTGTTTTTTTTTATACCGGTCATTGCGGAAAATGACTGCTCGCATCTGTAAGTCGAACCAAAACGACAAATGTATCTCTGGGCGAATGAACGCAAGTGTTCAAATTGTTCAACATGCAATAGTCCCCAGAATGAAATCATATGATCAGCTGAAGGTGAAGCATGCAGCTCCAGAAATTTACATCTCAGTGCAGAATTGCATTTCAAATCAATTACTTCGTGCTGAAGGTTTCGCTGTAATTGACGGAGCTTGGCATCAGGATATAAGAACGGATTTATGAAGAGGGCAACATTATCTTCCTCTATTGTGAACTCTCAAAATCTCGACTGAAAAATATCCAGAAGACTTTCAACTTTTACTTTGTACTGTAACAAGTCACATTTCTTTTCCACCACAAGCGTCTTCAGAGTTGGAAGCGCCTCTAAAGTCCCTTCAGTCAGCTGTCCAATAAACAGTCGTAATCTCATTTTAAATGAAGAAATGACATCGCACAAATTTGTGAATAGTTTGTTTTTTCCCTAGATATTCGCATTTAAAGAGTTTAAATGAGACGTGATGTCCACCAAAAATGCCAGGTCATTAAGCTAGTCACCGTTCAGCAGACATTCCCGTTCTGTAGGCAATTCATTTATTTCAGACAGGAAACAGGATAGACACTATTTTTCAAGGCCAGAAACGTGACAGGACTTTCCCTTTATATAGCCATCTGACATCACAGTGTAACAGTAGCTCACAGTATTCCTCATTCAGGTCTGATAGAAACTGTCTGAACTCCCGCCTGTTCAGCGGCTTACATCAAATTTTGTTCACACATCTCATAACAACATCGATGACATATTTCAGATTTAAAGTCTTTCCACAGAAGCGTCTTGGTAAATGATACAATGATATTTTAATATAGTGCAGCCAAGAAACTGCTCCACTAATGCTTGACATCCAGACTTTCTACTCCGTCAAAGCCTGAGCACCGTCGGTGCATACACAATGCAATTTGGTCCATTCTATATTGTTTTTCTCTGCACACAACTTCAGAGTTTCAAACAGATGAATCCCTTTGGTAGTTCCATGCATCGATTCAAGTCCTAGAAGTTATTCAATGACTTCACCTGTCATTTAAAATTGTCATTTACTGCCAATATAGTACCTTGCGGTTTATAGCAGAGGGGTCTTTGAGCCTGAGGAATTAAGGCCGCTTGGCTAGTGCAGTCGCCTCGAACTGTACAGGTTAAGATTTTCTTTTTTCCCCCGACAGAAAAAGATCCCACACTTTACCGAAGGGACGAACCCGGGTCTCCCGAAGGAGTGTCCGGCGTTCTAGCCACTCGGCCAACCGCTCCCCGATGTTTGACTTCAACATTATCGTTTATTGCTGGAACAAAAACTGTAACCTGAGCTGTGTCACAAATGTCAGTGGATTCATCCATTGCCAATGAATAAAAATTTACAATTTACAAAATCCGGAAATTAAGCAAACTGGTTTACCACTATGGCTAGGTATCAACATAAATTTATCCGTCCAATCGTCGTTGAATTCACGACAAGCAACGTCTTCACATCTTCGCTTTTTACTATTCTTTTATTTTAGATTGTTCACACACATGATTATTGGCTTTATCGGTACATTTTTATTTGGAAAAGAAAAATCTAATTTCAACACAATACTACCGACTCTGCTAAACAGTTGTAACAGACGACAACATAGTGCCTTGCACACTCTGATTGGTCGACAAGGCTGGGATATGGGAACTTCGTAACGTTTCGTTGTGAACTGAACAGGCGCATTCGATAATATCTGAGCATAACAACCATGCGCAGAGTAAATTATTGCACGCTGACGGGACTCTCTGAGTGCATTTTTGAAATTATTAAAATATAATATATTAAATAACGAGGCCTCGCGTGCCACTTTCTGACGGCTGGCGGGCCACAAGTGGCCCACGGGCCGTGGTTTGGAAACCTCTGGGATACACATTTTGCCTTTTGCCTTGATCTTGCACTGTTTTAAATAGTTTATCAGTTCTTTGTGTTTTTGATAATGATACTGTGTCGTCGGAACATGTCCGGATATTTCGGTTCCTGGGATTAAACGCTCTGAAGACAGTGTCAGGTGGGGAGTTTGACTGGGCGGTACATCTGTCAAAAGGTAACGCAGGTGTCCTAAGGCGAGCTCAGCGAGGACAGTCCCGGCACGGGGAGGTAGTGACGAAAAATAACAATACGGGACTCTATTGTGGCCCCGTAATTGGAATGAGTACACTTTAAACCCTTTAACGAGGATCTATTTTTCGCGGGGCGCGGCGTTCCCACTGGTGACTCTGGATAACTTTGTGCTGATCGCATGGCCCTACGTGCCGACGACGCATCTTTCAAATGTCTGCCCTATCAAATGTCGATGGTACGTGACATGCCTACATGCTGCGTGAATTAATGTGAATTGCAGCCAGCAGCCGCGGTAATTCCAGCTCCAATAGCTTATAATAAAGTTGTTGCAGTTAAAAAGCTCGCTCGAAAGAGCATTTTTTTTATATGTTGCAGTGTAGGCTACCTTTTGTTTGCAAAGAGTCACTGCACGAGACTCTAGGCTACCATTTGTTTTGTAAAGAGTCACTATATTACAGAGTTTCCGACTTGGGTCAAGTTGGCGGGACATGTCTTCTGCTAACTTGACTAAAGACGGTTGATCGGCGGCTTGACAATCCACCATCATAAAACTCCCAACTGTTACAGAATCAGATGACTGGCTCTAAATGTTTAACCAAACAAAGAGAGCCATGACTTCTGCCCTATGCGCCTACTTTAGCACGAGAGGAAAGACAAGACAAGACAAGACTAATGTTCCTCCACCTGCACTGAGGAGGGGAACTATGCTTGGTGATGGAGGACCGTAGGCCGCTTTCAGTGAGTTGTAGAAGTTTTTCAAATCATGTCTGTCAGCAAAGCCTTGAATTTCGTCAGCTTTATATCTCAGCCAGGAGTCCCGCGTGTGCCGAAGTTTCTGCCGCACTACTCTCCGAATGTTATTGAAGGCTTTTTTTTTTTTTTATGTTGACTTCGGAACATTCAAATGTGCCTTGAGGAGAAGATGTTTCTCGGCCAGCAATTGGTTGATGTCTTCAGAATTTTCATCAAACCAGTCTGTATGCTTTCGGGGCCCTGAACCCAGGATTTCCATAGCAATGTTGTAAATTATGTCCTTTAGGGCTCTCCACTCTGTATCCGCATCCTGTTTAGCTGCAGCATTTGGTTTGAGGCGGTCTTCCAGCATGTTTTCAAACGACAGCTGCATTTTTGTGCTGTTTAGGCGGGTGACATTTAGTTGTTGTTTTTTTTTTTTACCCCTTGAGGTCACCGTGGTGGTTTGATGTGTATGTTTATTTTCGAGATAATGAGACGATGGTCTGTCCAACATTCGGCACCAGACATGAATATTTTCACCCGACCTGTCTGTCACTCCTCCTGACGATGACATAGTCAATGAGATGCCAGTGTTTCGAGCGAGGGTGCATCCATGATGTATTATTTCTCCTGGGAAGACGGACAATTGTGTTGGTGATCAGGAGATCGAGTTCGGCACAGGTTTGAAGGAGGAGGAGCCCATTGCTGTTGCAATTTCCGACTCCGCACTTTCCAATGATGTCATTCCAAGAGGCGGTGTCCTTGTCTACTCTGATATTGAATATGTACAAAGACAAAGGAAACACGGAAGTCGCTGTATCATAATGACTGGACGCTCGCTTATCGGTTCCGTGGTCGTGAATTCGAATCCGCATTGGGAATGCTTTTTAAAATTGACCTAGGCTCCCAATTCAATCCAGCCTAAAAGGGGTATCAGGAAATGTATGGGAAAATAAAGTCGGCCGATACGATACTGACCATATAAACCACCGAGTGCCAATTGGTTTATAAAAATATGGACTTGGCACCATGTGCTCAATGCAACTTTAAGCACGTAAGAGGTTTCTTTACTTTAATATTTCCCACGTAAAATGACATACACGTATAGAAACGATTGTTTTGGAGGGAAGTGTACAGGAAGACAAAGGTGTTATTGGGGGAGGGGGGATGTACAGGGAGACATAAATGTTATGGAGTGATGTGTACATGGAGACAGAGTTGTTATGGAGAGAAATTACAAGGAGACATATGTTATGGATAGAAGTTTACAGGAAGAGAGAGGTGTTATGGAGAGAAGTGTACAAGGAGACAAAGATGTTATGGAGGGAAGTGTACAGTAAGGTAGAGGTGTTATGTAGGGAAGTATACAGGACGACAGAGGTGTTATGTAGGGAAGTGTTCAGTGAGACAGAGGTGTTATGGAGAGAAGTGTACATGGAGACGGAGGAAAGGAATGCCACAACGTTACATGATTCAAAGTGTGATAGATAGTTTACACATGATCATGATATGCCACAACGGTACATGATTCAAAGTGTGATTGATATTTTACACATGATCATGATAGCCACAGAAGCAGAACAGTCGCCCCATGAAAGAAGGACTGTTGTGGCGTCAATGTTCAACGAAAAACAGGCCACTGAATGTTGATAGCTCTAAGATGTCGTTGGCGTATAAATACATGACCGAGCATTTGAACAGACATAAACACGAAATTGAGCCGATGTTTTTTCTACTTCTTCTTTGTTCACATTCAGACGTCAATTGGAATAAATGCAAAGAAAGTAGCAGTCATCTTAAGCTTGTTGACACCTTCATAGTGTTTATTCTTAAATGGAACGAGTGTTGACACACAAGTTGTCTCTGTTCTGCCTATGTTGAAAACGCCTCCAACAAATGTTTAGCTGTCATTTTACCAGTGCCACATTTACATTCATCAGTATCTCAATATAAACATATTGCTTGTCTGGCAATCTAGTAGCACACGAAGCATCATTTTGTTCTCAAACCTCTCCACAGCTTTGAGGCAGTCTTCTGGGTCGTATATGTCTTTACAAAGAAAATAAGTGTTCCCAAGTGTGCTGCTCTTCGCTGTCAATTGGTTTAAGTGTGGTCTGTCTCTAAGTGAAGCAGACAGGTTCAGAAGGGTACACTTCTATTAAGAACCCATTTATCCCGACAATGACCCAAGCGTGGCGACGTAGGCGAGTGCACAGATTGTCAATTTGTCTGGCACTATCCTCTTGTCTATACTTTTGTGATAGTATGTCTGATATTAAATACAACAAAGTTAAACCACCAATCACGTCCAGATCAACAGGTCAAGAAGCAACGAATTTGATTTAGTTAGTAGGCTAGTCGTCAGCTAAACTCACTCCACTTCGATTAATATACGTTACACAATGTATATGTACAATATTTTCGTATTCATCTATTTTTGTTTAGATACTCATGTGTGTGAAAGTGTATGAGTTTTTGTATATTAGATTGAGTGACAGTGTTAAGGAATGTGTGTATGCGCGCTCGTCGACAAACAAATTTGATTGAATATATATATATATATATATATATATATATATATATATATATATATATATATATATATATATATATATATATATATATATATATATATATATATATATCAACATCATCTCCTCCCGTGCCTTGCCGGCTGGCGTGGGCGATCATACCTCTCCACAAATTACAATCTCTGACGTCATGGATCATTTCGTGCGTTGACTTCCTTCCGTGCCATGACACAAGACTTTCAATATAACTTTCGGGACGTAGAGGTATTTCCAGGCACCAGGTCCGGGTTATATACTGACCAAGACCTATTGACGCGTCCTCGTCGAACGTCCTTGGCAACAGGTCCCTTCGGGGTCCTGGCTAAAGTCAGTAGGATCGCCGATTCCTCCGAAGTCGGAGAGTGTCTGCCTGTACGGCGAGGAACCACCAGTCTGCACACAAATAAGCCAGACATGGGATAACGGATACTCACGCAAACCTCAGGTTCTGTATGACATCACACTGATGGTGGACAACAGGATGCCTTCATCCGACATACAGGACTTCGCGTTGGAGCTCAAGCCAACGAACACAAGCAAGCAAGTAAGCAATATAACTTTCTTCTCATAACGTGGCCAAACAAAAAAAACAAACGATGACTGCCTCTTTCTGATGTTTGTAATAAGTTGTCTTTGCGACTCTGCTTCCCTTAAATCGTCCTGATTGCTTCTTTTGGCTGTCCAATTAATGTTCAGCATTCTTCTGTAAAACCACATCTCCAAGGCTTCCAGGGATTTCTTCACCTGTTTACTAAGTGTCCAGGATTCGCAACCGTATGTTAAACTTATTCTATGTAACATGTAACTCCTGGCTGGGCAATAAAGCTGATGAGATTCAAGGGTTTGGTGACAGACATGATATGAAAAACTTCTACGACTCACTGAGACCGGTCTATAGTCCTACATCACCAGGCATAGTTCCCCTCCTTTAGTGCAGATCGGGGAACATTGGTCACCGATAAGAAAGAAATCCTTCAACGATGAGCAGAGCATTTTAGCAACATCTTTAATGCAACCTCCTCCATCGATGATGAAGCCATCAACTGCCATCATCTAGTCCCTACTAACGATGGACTTGCTGACCTGTCAACCATACTGGAAATAAACAAAGCCATCCAGCGACTTTCCAGCGGTAAGGCGCCAGGACCTAACTCCATTCCGGCAGAGATATACAAAGCAGATGGACCGGTTCTAACAGAGCAGCTTCACCAAGTAGTTTATAAACATATGGGTGAACGAAACCATGCCAGAAGTTATCAAGGACGCGTGGATAGTCCACCTTTACAAACGTTACGGAAACCGCCAATCCTGTGACAGCCACCGAGGCATTTCCTTGCTCTCAATTGCAGGGAAGATACTCGCCAGAATTCTTCTCAATCGCCTCACAGCCCATCTCGATCAAGGTCTTCTTCCTGGGAGTCAATGTGGCTTCAGAAAAGAAGGAGCAACTGTTGACATGATTATCGCTGCAAGGCAGCTGCGAGAGAAATGTCAGGAACATAACTCTGAAATGTTCTCCACTTTCATTGATCTTACCGAGGCTTTTGATACAGTCAGCAGAGAAGGACTTTGGAAAATTATGGCGAAATATGGCTGTCCACAAAGGTTTATCCAAATAGTGCGATTATTTCATGATGGTATGCAGGCAAGAGTACAGGAAAATGGTGAGCTATCTGAGCCCTTTCCTGTCATCAATGGAGTGAAGCAAGGCTGTGTCCTGGCACCAACACTGTTCAGCCTCATGTTTTCAGATATGCTGACGAATCCCTTCGAAAACAATGACACTGGAATATACATCAACTACCACATGGACGGAAAGTTGTTCAATCTAAGAAGACTGGAAGCTAAAACCAAAACTACCAGCGACACCATGAGAGAGCTCCTGTTTGCTGATGATTGCGCTCTATATGCCAACTCAGAGGCAGTCATGCAATACAATGTTTAATCTTTCGCATATGCCTGTGCCAACTTTGAGCTCAATATCAACTTGGAGAAGACTGCAGTTATATACCAGCCAGCCCCAGGGATTAATCACACCGTGCCGAACATCCAAGAGAATGGTCATAGACTAAGTGTTGTGGGCAAATTCACCTATCTTGGCAGCACCGTTTCCCAAGCTGCCACAATTGATGACGAAGTTAATGCAAGAATCTCCAAGGCCAGTGCGGTCTTTGGCAGACTGACTGTACAAGAATATTTGGGACAGAAATGGAATAAGTCTGCAAACAAAGCTGAAAGTCTACAAAGCAATTGTATTATCCACACTGCTATATGCTTGTGAAACCCGGACTGTCTACCTGCGACACGCTAGGAATTAAACCACTTCCACACAGTCTGCCTTCGGAAGCTATTGAAGACTAAATGGCAAGACAAGATCCCAGAAACTGAAGTGCAAGAAAGAGCGTCCATACCCAGTATCCACACACTACTAATGAAGAATCAGATTGCTGAGCTGGTCACTTGACTTGCATGCCAGATCACAGGCTCCCTAAACGAATTTTTTTCGGTGAGCTGCGTTGTGGCAAACGCTCCGAAGGCTTCCAGGGGAAACTCTTTAAAGACACTTTGAAGATCTCACTAAAGGCTTTTGGAATTCATCATGACACTTGGGAGACTGCTGCTAAAGACCGAAATTCGTGGCGTGCATCATTTCACAAGGGTGCAGTAACTCGTGAAGCAGCCAGGACTGCAAGAGCTGTGAAGAAGAGGCCGGACAGAAAAACCACTGCAGGAGATTCTTCTATTTGAACGTTGTCGGATCTGTAGGGATTGATGGCTCAACCCCAAAGAGAGAAAGGATATAAAGTCCTATTTCCCAATATGATTATGCCCGTTTAATTAATTTAGCTGTGCTGACTCAATTGTTTGAGACCAGAAATAGGGTGTTAGAGAACCAAGGAATACATTCAGGAAATAACTGGAAAGTTTTATTCCCTTTTATACCCAAAATAGCCTTTATGTGGTTCCTTGCCTCTCCTCTACCAACTAATTAGTTCTATCTGAGAGTAGTTTAAATTAAAACCATTTGACTTTGACAAGTAAAAATCACTCATGAGAGAACATAACTTCCTTATTTTTTCATCATTTATTAACTATATATAATTGAGTAATAAACAGAAATATTTGAAACAATTAATTACAAATGCATCAATTACATCCATGAAAATTCAGAAAGTATGTACATCCAAATTGTTACACATAGTTTCCACAGCTACTCCCCTCCTCACATAACATTGAGAATACAGGTAAATTAGTTGTTACTTTTCCTACAGATCTTCTGTAGTAGAAATCTGAAAAAGAAATTTTTCCTGCCCCCTTTGTCTTGATTTGTGTGTTGTGGATACTTGCTTCAAGTTGCCTCTGTGTTTTGTGTTCCTTTTCAGTGTGTTATTTCTTCCCAGTTTGTAGGATATTATAAGTGGCTCTAGATTTCCATGTTTGGCATGTTTAAAGAAATGTTCCCTCTCCTAAAACAACTGGAACTCTTCTCAGGTGGATTTGGTTCTGCCCTACTCTCTCCCCAGAGCAATTAGCAAAGCGGCCGCTATCACCAAAGAGCTACTTGCAGTCAAGCTTTTGTCTTCACCAAGTCCTGCATTCAATCTAGTCAGGTCTGTATCTACAGGAGTATGACCACTACTTGAAATTCCAGCATTCATATACATCTAATGATATCATCTATATGACATTATACATCAAATGTTGTAACTGCCTAAGAACACAAGTGAAATCAATAAAAGTAATTTTGTTCCCAGAGAAAAATAATAGTGGAGAGAATAGAGTCTTGGTACTCTCTAATAGTTATCGACCTATAATGGTTGTCCTCTATTCAATTTTCTATTACATGGTGTTCAGGGTTTAGACTAACAGATGTGCAGTTTCCTCTTCACTTTTGCCTGTCCTCATGGTTTCCAGGTTGAGTAATATCTTGATTGATTTGGGATTGACAACTATGTTTACAATCCTCTCCTGTACCTAGTTAAATTCTCTAAATCTTTTTCTACTCAAGGAAAGGGGTCTCATACATTTATGGGTTTTAAATAATTTCCCACTGAAATGAGTAGTTGCTTATACACAACATAAGTACATCATGGAATCAATTCTTGTATAACATTCAGGTGCATTCTTCTTCATGAAATGCTTCACGTGAGAAGTTATCTTCCAATTTTATGAATGTAATATTTATTATCACCATCATCTACGTCAATGGTTTCCTTATATCATTGTCATTACCATCATTATCATTATTATTATCATCATCATCATTATCATCACATTACAGTCATCGTCATCATCATCATTGTAGTACATTATTATCATTACACTAGACCATATGTGTTAACATGAGTTACATGCTCTACAAAGTGGGATTTTGCTTAAGGTACAAAACGAGATGCTTGTAGTATGCGCAATGTATGATATTGTTTGTGTCGTGCTTAGCGCACAAAACCAGATTATTGTAACATGAATGAGATTTTATTAAATGTGTTGTCATGCGTCGGAGTGTACTAAATTATTATTCAGGTTATGGGTTATTTCGAACAAGTTCTCTTGTGATAACGATGACATTACACATCACATTTGCCATCCATCCTTGTTAGCTTATACTCCTTTCACAATCATTCATCAGGCACATCATATCTGTAGGAAAGACAATTAGTATATGTCTGTGCTTTATCATGATAAATTCACAGATTTAACCACAATTACATTACATTAGAACCTCATTCTTCATCAAAAATTATAATATTTCCTGGATGATAATTGGTCATTCATACTGATAGGTTTTATCAAATGATATATTCACATCTGTTAAGCAATAATGAAACACACATGAATCACCACAGGCATGCTCTTTTCAATGACATAGATTCGTGTGGTCAGTAGGCATGTTTATGAAATTCACCAAGGATTTAGCGACATGGAATCCATGAGTCACCACATGCTTTCATCCAATACATACAATTTATGTGATACACTCATCCGCATTAATTCATTATGACTCATAATAATTCTTACATGGCGGTTCATTACGCACTATTATGTGGCACACATATTATTATTCCCCATGTTTGACAACCATGAAAATATATTTGCATTACCATATGTGTGCTTTAACATCACACAAATTATGATACCTATAGAACTCATTTTTTTTCCCGTGTGTTCAGGAACTATAAGAAGACTATTTGTTTGTCCATGTGATCATGTCAAAAAGTAAATCTACTGCCTAATGGGCTCAAATCTACCTGACTATACACTAATTTCTCTATCAGTGCTGGCACAGGTAAACTAGTGTTAAATCTTACCAGTGTGGGCACATGTACCATATGTCCTTACCACTGCACTAAGAATTCTGAGGTTTCTTAAGTCTTAAGTTCCCACTCTAATTCATTGAAGACTGAGTTTTATGCTTAAGAAATAAAATGTACAACATGTGTCTAATCTTTATACACTAATTAGGTTGTTTAACTTTGGAAGGAAAATAATACTCACTATGGTTATTCTTAATGTACGGTTTACCCATAGGCTATGAGAACTGAATATATTATTTAGTTCTTACTAAATTAATTTAAGAACTTCCCACATGGTTCAACAATACTGACTTACCACTCTTCTTCTGGGAAAAAGACTCACAGACTAAACTAAAATTTAAAATAAACCTTCTGTTTACCTTCATCTGAACACGACGGCGTCACAACATATGTCAACAGTTGACAACACCAAGATGTCAGGTCCTCATTTGGTTGATTCCAAATATTGGCTGCTGGTTGTATGGTCCTTCTATTCTCTTTAGACAATTTTCTCACTTGGTCGTGGCGAGTTGAGAATCTAGCATTCCGCAGGCACAGCCGGCCTTTCTCTTGGTTTGTGACGAGTTGTGGTTTTAGCTTGTACAATGAAGCCGGAAACCGATTGTAGCTGTTTATATCTCAGCTTTTTCCGTTTCGTGTTTTGGCTTTCCCGTGGACCATGAGATGTCCTTTTAAAATATGGGATTGTAGTAATATAAAACAAACTTAGTATTGTTGCTGTGAACTCTGATTTTGTCGTTCTGGAAATATTTACAGCGATGTTACGCTTGTGAAAAATTATATTACAAACGTCAAGCATTCTTTGCCCACATTGTCAAAGAACATTTAGAGCCAAAATAGGACTTATCAGCCATCTTAGAACTCACGGCTCCATACTTTCAAACCCATTGGATGAAATTAATGGTCATCATCATTCTTGATGGACAAACAACAACACATGTAACATGCAAGAACTCTTTTTCTGACTTTCAAGGACAGTGACTTATTGCCCAAAACGTTCTTCATTTAATAGTTTGCAGTTTTTTTTGTCCTATTCTGCTCTTTATCTCAGTGATGCATCTTCAATCTGATGTTATGCATGTGCCTAGATATCTTAATTTCTTGACGTGCCTCAAAATAACGAGTTCAACTGTTTCTAATCAACCTGCAACACACATGTCAGGGTCTTACACTTGGCTCGCTAACCTAACACATGTGAGACAGTACAAGTACAACGTGATTTAACTTGAGACTCAACGACACAACGTTCAATGGATTTATTTACAGATCATATACAGTACGATGATCATAACAAGATATACGTTACACTTCAATACACTTACATACACAATACAGCTCACAAGTCTATCTCTCAAGATGTCCAGACACTCGACTTTCAGGCACAGAAACCACACAACGCCTTTCTCTCATCTTGCGTCCGTTCCAGTCCGCGTCCCAGAGCTGTCTGCCGCTAGTTCGCAACTTGCCTCCCATCTGAAGTGGCTTCACGAGGCATGCGTGCGTCTTGCGTCGTCCTTGCCTGACCGCTGGCCGTCTGGTCAGCCAGCAATCTCGCGGGCAGGTAACTACTACTCGCCTGGCGCCGTAACGAAGTTACGGCATCCCTCCTGGGGACTAAGTCGCCTGGCGGGCGTAACGATGTCACTGCATCACTGCACTATTCTGGACTCTGACACGCTCCCCCGGCAACTTCATGAAAGATGTCATCTTTCATGTATAATATATGTACATACTTGGTTAATATTTTAACCTTGTCAGAGTCAACCCTTCTGTTGTTATATACATTGGTACCAGAATACATAGAAATACACATATGCCATAGAAACATATAAGAAATGGAAGTTGTATTCAACGACATGTGATGTTCAACCTTTTACACTTTGTCAGGTTTCATCCTCTCGATGGCTGATTACCTCAATTGCATTATTGACCCAGTCAGATCGGTAGTACCAGCTTCACGCATCTACCTCGCAGCCTCCAAAAAAAAAAAACGTAATAATATGGTTCTTGAAACAAAAACCATCTGGCTAGACCGAAATACGGCTTTTACATAAGTCGAATTAAACGCTCAAACCCTGACCTCATTTGGCCAGGGGCTCTTGTGTTGGTCTGCAATGTCGGCAACACTCTGCCATGCCCAGTAGATGGCTACCTGGCGTGTTAACAATCTGGCAACAACATGGCTATTTATATACAACACATTACAGTATACATTTCAAATTATGGCCCTTTGTGTAATGATGTAATAACAAATAAATGAAAGGGGAATAATTTCAAAATTTATGAACTATAATAATTTACAATAATTATCCTATTTCTTAGCGTCATCGCTTGACGTTTCTTCATACTAACGGGGAAAAGTCGCTAGTATGAATACACTAATCAAGATATGATTCTAAGATTACACTACATAAATATATAAACACACAATTCGTGTATTCAAACTTGTTGATTCCTAAAGATTTTAGAATCGTCATAGCTTTTTAAACTTTTATTTGTCGTCTGCTAATTTTGCTCTAAATTTCTAACTAATCCGGAAGTACACACGAACACTAAACAGCTGATGTTGAAGCTTGTAGAACACACTTGTTCCGGTCTGATGTAGTTACGGAAAGTACAATGTTCTAATCGTTCATGTGTTAGATGTTTCACTGTAAAACCTTCTGGATTACGATTGACTGCAGTGGTGTAGTTGTCAATGTTTAGGTCACACGTTCACACACGTATTTAAAATATCCCTGGAATGTTCCACACGCAGATGCCACTGTCACATTGGATAGTTCGCTTACGGTAAGTTTTTGAGCGAATGTGGCACTGTTCTTGTTCGTAATATTTACAATTAATAAAGTTCGCTTTCTACCACACACTACACAATTATACACGACAATCACTACATATATCTCAACACTCTACAACATTGATGACACATCACTTACATCAAGATTACATTCAGTAAGGACATAGACATCAAGTTTACAAGATGGCGACAAGGTCACAATGGCGACAAGATCACAATGTCGACAAGGTCAAAACGGTGACAAGTTCAACAATCACAAATGTTCTACACGTTTACAAGATCGAACAATATGTATGCACTGTACGTTTACAACTAGTCTCCATGTTTAAACAATATAGTAATATATCAAAATGTGCCTTCCACGAACACATTTACATGTACTATAAAGTTTGACAAAAATTCTACGTTCACAAACAATAGTTTTAAATGTTAATCACATAAACACGTTCATTTCAAAGCCGGACGAATGCCACCACGTCCACACATGTCAGGGTCTTAAACTTGGCTCGCTAACCTAACACATGTGAGACAGTACAAGTACAACGTGATTTGACTTGAGACTCAACGACACAACGTTCAATGGATTTATTTACAGATCATATACAGTACGATGATCACAACAAGATATACGTTACACTTCAATACACTTACATACACAATACAGCTCACAAGTCTATCTCTCAAGATGTCCAGACACTCGACTTTCAGGCACAGAAACCACACAACGCCTTTCTCTCATCTTGCGTCCGTTCCAGTCCGCGTCCCAGATCTGTCTGCCGCTAGTTCGCAACTTGCCTCCCACCTGAAGTGGCTTCACGAGGCATGCGTGCGTCTTGCGTCGTCCTTGCCTGACCGCTGGCCGTCTGGTCAGCCAGCAATCTCGCGGGCAGGTAACTACTACTCGCCTGGCGGCGTAACGAAGTTACGGCATCCCTCCTGGGGACTAAGTCGCCTGGCGGGCGTAACGATGTCACTGCATCACTGCACTATTCTGGACTCTGACAACACCAATCCTGGATTCGACGCTATATATAAACATCAGAGCCGGTTAGCGTTAAAAATGGGATAATAAATTAAATTACTAGGACATGTTTAAAACTCTGGGGGTTGTTTTTGGCTGGTTCCGTGGCTAAGGGGCAATTCGTGATCCCGCATAACCGCGTTCGAAACACAGCTGCGCGCTATTTGGCAGCAGACCACAGTGTATTGGTATTTTACGAAATGGTATGGGTGCCGTCGTTCAGAAAGCAATGGCAAACTACTGAACGTAAACTTGCCAAGAGATGACAACAGCAAAAAATGCTGGTGTTGACAGCAACGTCCTGTAAAAGATATGCAACTAACTCTGATATTTGAAGATGGAGGAAAGAAGAAGGCGAATAAGTGCACCCAACAGAACTTTAAGACACATGGCCAGGATGTAAGACTAGGCATGGAGACAACGAGACCTCCCTTTCCGGCTATCATAGAACACGCAGCCGGAAACTTCGGACCGTTAATTCAAAATGAATGCTTTATTTAATTCTACCACACCTGTTAATGTTTCTTTTATGCTTTTGTAATAAAGCCATTGGAACGGGTTTTAAAATGAACATCCCTAATATAACATCCACTACAAATATGCTTGCTGTGCTGGTGTAGTATTAGTAGGCAGGCTGGTGAGTTTTTAGGAAGACAGTTTTAACTTTTAATTTCGATGCATTAGAGTTCAGGTGGTTAAGTCATCAAATGTGTTTGCATCTATTGTAGTAACGTTCGTACAGAGACTTGCCTTCCCACTGGGTATCTATTTACCGCCTCAACCGGAATAGTGTTGTATAGCTCTCCTTCGCCTCTTCCATATAGTAAGTTAACGGGGTTTTTTAGGGTCGGTATTAAAACTTTTGAAAAACCTTTATGACGATTAACAGAGACGAACAGTATGATGTTCAAAATAATAATGAAGGACCAGCAATTTTGAACATGGAGGTTCAGAATGCTCTTAACCATATGAAATCTGGCAAGACCCCCGGTTCAGACAGCGTCACAACAGAAATGATTAATGCTTTAGAAGAATATGGAATAGATGAAGTTACCAGTCTGCTTAATACAATATATGTTACTGGAAATATACCTCAGGAGTTATGTAATTCTGTATTTATTGCAATCCCAAAGAAATCAGGAGCCTTGAAATCTGATCAACATCGAACAATTAGTATAATGAGTCACATCACGAAGATTTTGCTAAGAATTATCATGCAAAGAGTTAGGAGGAAAATACAACCTGAAATAGGAGAAGAACAATGTGGGTTTGTAGAAGGCAAGGGTACAGTAAATGCTGTGTATATACTGAGAACCGCAATCGAACGTTCTATAGAAGTAAACAAAGATCTACAACTTTGCTTTATTGACTACACAAAGGCTTTCGATAAACTGAGACATGTAAACATGAAAAGGATGCTTGAAGATCTACAAATTGATGGAAAAGATCTTAGAATTGTAAAAAACATATATTGGAAACAACAAGCTGCCATAAGAGTTGATAATGAAGTAAGCCAATATCAGCCTATTAAGAGAGGTGTGAGACAGGGATGTGTAATGTCTCCAGATCTGTTTTCCCTGTACAGTGAAAGTATTTTCAGAAATATTAAGATATGGAAGGAATCAACATTGGGGGACGATGCATCAATAACATTATATATGCAGATGATACAGTCTTGATTGCAGACAATGAACAAGACCTGAAAAATTTAGTAGATGCGGTTGTCACACACAGTGAACAACTAGGGTTAGAATTAAATTGTAAAAAGACACAGATTATGGTCGTCACTAGGAAGAACGAACTACCACAATGTAATATACAAGTAAATGGGAATATTCATCAACAAGTGAATAGGTACAATTATCTCGGAACAGTAATAACATCTGATGGGAGATGCCTTGAAGAGATTAGAACAAGAATCGCCATGGCAAAAGTAGCCTTTATCAAGATGAAAAACATACTGACCAATAAAAAGACGTCAATTGAAACGAGAAAAAGAGTGTTGAGATGGTACATAGAACCTGTACTTTTATATGGATGTGAAGCTTGGACAATGAGCAGTCAGGCTGAAAAACATCTGATGGCTGTAGAAATGTGGTTTATGAGGAAAATGCAAAGAATACCATGGACAGCCAGAAAGACCAATGAACAAGTCCTTCAAGAAACAAATGAAGATCGTAAACTGATTAGATACATTAGACGTAGACAGTCACAATTTTTTGGCATGTTATGAGAAGAAATGATTTGGAGAACTTGGTGACAACTGGTAAGATCGAGGGTAACAGACCAAGGGGAAGACCTAGAAGCAAGTACCTGGATGGCTTGGCCTTGTGGCATGGTCGAGACAGAAACACGGAGCTGATCCACGATTCTGGTGATCGAGTGAGATGGCAGAACATGACCGCCCACGCTTACTGGCATGGCACGTGATGGATGGATGGAGTAAAACCTTTATAACGTATGGATGTGAGAGTTGGAATTCAACGGTAGTTTTAGATTTTTAAAAATTAGACAATTTTGAGAACAAATATCTTAGAAGAATTCTAAACCTCCACTGGACAGATTTCAGAACCAATACGCAAATAAACAACAGACTAAGCAAGATATTGTATCAAATTTTATAAGAAAACGCCGTTGAAACTACATCGGCCATGTACTCAGAATGGACAAGATTAGACTCCCAAATCAAGCCCTCTTATGGTCACCAGTAAGGAAAAGAAAAAGGGAAAGACCAATAGAGACCCTGCGTAGAACCATCATCAGAGAAGGCTCATTCAACGGCTAAGTGAACATCCAGGATCTACAACAGGTAGCAGCGAACCGCCGGACATGGAGAGCCATGACTTCTGCCCTATGCGCCGCCTTAGGCTCAAGAGGAAAGACTAACTAACTAACTATTAAAACTGCACGTCTCCCGAAAAGCATATTAGGATGTAGCACAACACATGTGTACTGCGTACTGCCTGTAATTAGACCTAGGGTGACCATATTTCCGCTTACCATTTTAGGTATTTCATTGTCAACAGACTCCAAAATAATGCCCAGATGGATCATGCCATAGTAGAGTGGTTAGTGAAGACACCAAGATAATGCTGCTATATTAGTGTGGTTAGTGCACACACCAAGACAATATTATTGTAGTATAGTAGTTAGTGCTCATACCTAAGCAATACCTAAGCAATATTGGGAGTCTCCGTGGCGAAGTGGTCAAGCCGTTTGACTCGGGCTCCGAAGGTTGTGGGTTCGATTCCGGGCTGCGTCCTTCGGCTCACGAGTGAAATTTTTCGGAGACTCTTGTGGGTCGTCGCTAGAGCTACGGAGTTCGTGCTTTGTGCGACGCTTTCCGCGCTGCGGAAAGAGACCGAGCTATGTGGGATAAAACCAGGTGCAATGAAGTCGACTCTGTCGACTTTTAAGCGACTTTTTTAAGGGACCTAAGCAATGCTACCTTGTTATAAAATTAGTGCCCATAACAAAACAATGCTACTTTATTATAGTGGTTAGTGCTCAAACCAAGACAATCTAACGAGTTCTATTCCCAGTTGCTGCAGGTTTTATTTTCTTCCCCGACCAGTACCCCAATAGAAAATAATTGTCAGAATGTTATGGGAAGAAAGGCCAGGCGGAAGATTATTGGCCTTGAAAATATATGACGATCGAACACTTCACAATCTAACGTTTATATATCATGGGGCTATCATTTTTTTTTTTTGGGTTGCATATCCCTTACAGGACGTTACAGTCAACACCTGCATTTTTCAGCTGCTGTTGATGTACTAGGCAAGATAACGCTCAGTAGTTTGCCATTGTTTTCATTGCCGTAAATATAACCTCAATAGTCTCAAGAGAGCTAGTATTTGAACAGAAGAAAACAAATTTGATGGACATATTACAAAGCAAAAAGTTATTCAGTCAGGAAATTGACTAGACTTGACAAATTCATTAGACGTTCTTCCTATTATAGCGATGTTTGGTAACGCTTAGCATGATTTCGTCAACAATCATTACTCCTCATTGATTTTGACTGGACAGACCTACATTTCTCGGCACTAAAATTAATTTGTGACTCAAACTTCACTATTCATGTGAGAGAAAAGTTTCTTGTCTTTAAATTGTTTGTCTGTATTATTTTACTTCCAGCTGAAAGTTTTTGTATTCTTAATTTTCGCATTTGAGAAATGCTCAACGATGTCGGAAATGCAGTTGTGGCAAACGAGTATTCTTGAGGATTAAAGAAACATTTAAAGTAACAGTTTCATGAATACCAATTTTCCATGTGGCAACACAGAGAGTGAGGCACGGGCCATTCCTAAATCACAATAAACAATATCGGCGATTTTGAACTTAAATATTGTATAACATTATTAGAATACCACGCATCAAGTAGAAGACAAATCTAAGCATCGAGGAACACCAGCTCATAAAAAGCAGCATGTCTGAAAAATGGTGTATGTTTAATGACTGTGCAGTTGTTGAAAATATTGCCGTTCCAAGTTTTGTATTTACCTATTTTGTTGCATTGGGTTGATGAACTCCACATCTTCACACTGCTCGTAGAAAAACTAAGAAGTATAAACGGACTGACCCAAATGGATATAGATCCGGCAATGTTAATGGACTACGAGATAGATCAGCGATTCAAAAAAATAGGCACAACGAACGTCTGCGGTTTTAATAGTAAAGAAAAAGAGCTTATAGAAACAATGGAAAAGAGAAAAATTTGACTGAATACATCAGAATAAAGGGAGAAGGTTGCAAGGAAATCCACCACAGTACACGTTTGTCTACTCTGGAGTGGAACAGCAAGAAAGGGCAAGACACGGTGTGGGAATAGTCATTGAACCACGGCTAGCAAGAGGAATACTAGAAATAAAACACATATCAGAAAGAATCATAACAGTGAGAATAAAAGAACAAACAATTACAACATATGTACAAATATACGCACTAAGTAATACAAACAACAATGAGCAAGAATGCGAGGAATTCTACGAAGACATCCATGATAAAATAGATAAGCAGAACAACATCACAGTTATGGGATACTTCAATGCAAGACTCGGACATAACAGAGCGAGCATAGAAAAACATCTTGGAGCATTTGGAGACCAACATAATGATAGAAATGATAACGGAAATAGACTGATAGAGCTATGCAGCCAACACAACCTCTATATAACAAACACATTCTATAAACACAAAGACTCACACATATACACCTGTTATATATGGAACGATCTCGATACTAAAAGCCAACTTGATTTGATATTAACAAGAAATAACAGAAAGAGAAATATTTTAGATGCAAGAGCTTTGCCCAACTTAAGTATAAACATAGACCACAAAGCAGTCGTTTACACAATAAGAACCATCAGTAGAAGAAAGCAAAGACCATAAAAACACATGCCATGCGAATCTGTTAATTTACAACACCTTCAAGACGAGGCTGTGAGAGAAAATTATGAGAAAGTACTAACTGAAATCTTTGTAAAATTACCTATAGACAGACAAGCAGTGGAAGAAGAATGGGAGATGTTCAAATCAAGCAGTTTAAATACTGAGAAAATAACATGTGGAACCACACAAAAAATGCTAAACACGGATAAAGAAAATAACAAGTTGGTGGAACGCAGAAGTAAAGAAAGCTGTAAAAGACAAAAAGGAAAAAAATATAAAAAAGTGGTCGAAAATCAAACAGGAACGTGACTGCATAGAATATAGAATAGCGAGAAGATATGTGAATGGAATAGTAAAGAGAGAAAAACAAAAAGACTGGGAGGAGCACGGAGAAACTCGAAATAAAAACTACAAGGAGGCAAATAGAAACTTCTACAAAAAGATAAGTGCAATGAGAACGAGAGGAGAACCCTTTGACCCAACTTAAATAATTAACAGCGAAAATGGAGAACCAATAAATGAACAAAAACAAATCCTAATTAGATGGAATTAGTATTTCGAACAACTTCTCAACATCCCATCAGATGTCACAGGAATTCAAGAAACCAGCAAAATGCCACCGAAGAACTAGAACCAGACATACTGAAAGAATAAATTATAGAAGCCGTCAGATTAGCCCCATTGAACAAATCACAGGGGCAAGATAAAATACCAAATGAACTAATTAAAGCAGCAAGAGAATTAGGAAGATCATGGCTACATAAACTATTCAACCATGTTTGGATAGAACAACAGACACCTCAAGACTGGGGGAAAGTCATAATTATCAAAATTTGGAAAAAAACAAAGGCAGCAAAAGAGACTGCACACAATACAGAGGCAATCCCTTTTTAAGTCATACTGGGAAAATATTTTGGAAAATTCTTGAGACAAGATTACGAACTACTATAACACCCCAGCTAAGGGAAACATAACTTGGATTTAGGAAAAACAAAGGATGCACAGATGCCATTTTTGCTCTAAGACAACTTAAATGAAAATCAATCGAATTCAATGAAACAGTCTATTTAGCCTTTGTCGACCAAGAAAAGGCATTTGATAGAGTAGATAGAAACAAGCTGTGGGAAATCCTTAAACAATATGGAGTGAGTACACATCTAACAAACCTATGTAGAAGCGTATACAACAACAGTGAATGCATAATGAGAGCAACTGTAGACACTCAGAACCCTTCACCATAAGATCCGGTGTACGACAACGTTGTGTCCTGCCCCCTCTCTTGTTTATAACATACATAGACAACATATGTAATGAATCCAGCCAAACAGAGACTGCAAGAACACTGCATGACGAGAACACAGAAGAAGAACACAATGTATCAAGAAGAGACAAGATCCGAAATCAAGAAATCAGGACTAAAGTGGGGGTTATAGCTGCGTTAGATTTTATTAGAAGGCAGCAAGTCAAATGGTTTGGCCATGCAAGTAGGTTACCAACTAACAGTATACCAGAACAAGCAATGATGTACAGACCAGATGGAAGCAGAGGAAGAGACCGACCACGCAAACAATGGACGCAGGGAATGACATAGACCATGGGAATATCGATACATGAAGCCCATAAGCGGGCACTCTCCCGCTGTTTATACTTCACCTCGACACCGCAAGGTACAAGAGGAACATGACAAGGTGAGATGAGGAACGGCAATATTTTCAAAAACTGAACAGTCATTACAAATACACCCTTATACATTGGCCATATGAAACGAGAGTACTTTAGAAAGAACCTTAATGGAAGCAAGGATCGGCCAGGATGGAGTCAAAAACACGAAATTAAAGACACCTTGGGTTTGAACATGCACAAAACAGGAACTGCTAAAAGTATGTGTCTTCCCGTCGGGCAGTGATGAGAGCGACTCTCTGCTAAGGACAAGCTACATTTACTACATTTAATATGTTGGGTTTTTGGCCCTAAGGTAGAGTAATTTGTAGTACTTTCGCCTGACAGCTCTGTGGTCTTCGGTGCAAACGTCAGTAGTGGCAGGAAGTATTGTTTCTGATTACGCCGCAACGGGATCCACCCAACCTCATAAGATAGGTACGCATAATATTATATTGTGTGTGTGTGTGTGTGTGTGTGTGTGTGTGCGCGCGCGTACGCAAGCGCGCGCTCACGAAGACAGCTAGTATTGTACTGACCACAGACAGTTCGGTGTATAAAATATAGGCTGGACACAATTTCCCTCATAGGCTGCCGTGATATCCACACCGTGCCACTTACTTTATTGTGTCCTCCCATTTACCCGTTACGACAATTGTGCAACATCATACCTTTCGAAGTCAGCCATACATACATAGATGCGCGCACGCACGCATACACTCACACACGCGCGCGCGCACACACACACACACACACATTAACGAACGAACGAACGAACGAACAAACTTTATTTTCAAAGAGATAAGAAGTGGGCACGCAAGCCTGTCTGACATTTTGCCCTTCTCATCTTTTTCCTTTCATACTTGTCGCACTCAACACCACTTACACAACATCAGTCATGCCCTTAACATAGATATGGCAACAAACCATAAATGGGGTTGTGCTATTAATTCACCACTAAGTGATGTATATTGGTAGTTACATATTTCATTGTCTGGGTACTTCTGCTTAGTTTGTTACAGATGTAAGAATATCACTGTCTGGAGTAAAACAGAAGGTGCGAGTCATGTGTGTATTTCCAGCTAATAATCTAATTCCAGCTAATTATAATTATCAGTTCACGTCTGTTGCCTAGTGTTAGTGAACGAAGTTTCACAATTGCCCGGCATACCGAATAGTGGGTTCGAAATAAGCAGCAGACGATTTGGAAGCAGATTGCTTTGCGTTTATTTTGATGGTATGAGTGTTTCGATTCGATTTAACCATTACCACTTAACCGTTCAACCTCAAGGAGAAGTTATAGTAGGGTCCATCACCGGCTCAGAATGATAGTCCTGTGACTAGTCAGCTACCAAAGCAACTGCCCATGATTTTACCCTCATAGTCTTATTAATTTGAAGGTGATTGTTGTCCACATGGGGTAAAGGATAAAAGTTATGCGTGTCGGCCATTCAAAAACTACTAATAGTTTTGCCGACAAATGGGACGAGTTCTGCAGGAAGGTGTGCTCCGAGCAATCTCTTACGACATTCTGGCGCCTCCACAAGAGCATGAACGGTGCTGCACAACGTAGGGGTATTCCAGACTTTCAAGGCACAGACCTCGCATGGAAAAAGTCGGATGCGGATAAAGGTAAGGCCCTTCTTGCACGCTACATAGAACAGACTGACCAGAAAGACGAGCCCGCCAGACAGAGGACCACAACAACACTCTCTCAGTTGTGAGAGGGGGTCGGGACAGACGAAGAATGGACAATCACAGTTGACATATTGCGTGCGATGCTCAAGAAATCACCTAACACCGCCCCAGGCCCAGACGGCTTCCGATATGGTGACCTAATGGTGATATCAGATGATGACATGGAAGAACCGGCCAGAGAATTCAACACCAGTATCCAAAGGGGTCAGGTCAAAGAAGAATGGCTACACAGCTACTTGCTGCCGCTGCCAAAACCGAACAAAGACCACTCCAAGATAAGCGGCTACAGAATCATTACGATGCAGAATACTGTTGGCAAGCTACTGGAGAAAATTGTAGCACACAGACTTGCTTGGGACTTGGAACAGCTCTGCTGCTTCCCGCCCACACTTGGAGGATACAGACGCAACAAAGAGTCATGGCTGAATGCGGCGGTCTTTGCTCAAGATGTTTACGAAGGATTTCAGGTCAGAGAAGAGACATGTGCGGCCGCCATAGACTTAGAGGACGCATATAACAGAGTATCTTTCGAGCACTTGATGCAAACCCTCCTCAAACTGAAAGTGCACCCTCACCTTGTACGATGGATAGCTGCAGTTCTACTCCAAAGGAAGGTGGTGCTAAGATGCGGGAGTTGGTATTCTGAGCCGATAACGATATGTCCAGGATTGCTGCAGGGTTCACCACTGTCACCAGTACTATTCAACGTGTATACGGTGCCGATCACTGAACAACAGTTGGATGGGAGGGGTAGGACTCTATCATTCGTTGACGACATCCTCGTGTATCGACAGGGTCGAGATAGACAGGCTGTTGCCAACTATATGCAGGACGAACTAGATCGAATTTCCTCATGGTGTGCTGATGCCGATGCCCTTGTCAACCCTGCAAAGGCAACGGTTACATGGTTCTCACTAAACAACCATATTGTGAAAACAGACCTGCCGGCAGTAAGAATGGATGGGAGCATTCTGAGTAGAACCCAGTCAATGACATATCTTGGCGTGAGGCTTGATCGTAGCCTGTCCTTCAGAGATCATGTCGATTATGTCATAACGAAGGCTCGAAAAGGTTTGGCAGCAATGAGAGTCATGGCGACTGCCAATATCGAGCAAAGACTGCTATTACTTCTGTTCCAAGGACTTGTGCTTTCACGCATCGAGTATGCCCTGGCCATCCTCACTGTCAGCCCTACACAGATTGGAAGACTCGAAAAGGTACAAAACGAAGCCATGCGCATCATTTTGGGCTGCACGAGAGACACCAGCTGTGTAGCAATGAGATACCTCCTTGACTTCCCGACAATGGAACACAGGATCAAGATCTGAGACGCTTTTGTAGCATTTTCCTTAAAAATAAGTGGCAGATGA
>JACEFZ010001673.1:0-14955 GCA_014155875.1 Cepaea nemoralis | reverse complement strand
GGGGGTTTGGGTTTTTTTGAAAAAAATAAATCCCCGGGGGGAAAAAGGGCACCCTTTGGGGGGCCCCCTTTATCGGAAGTTCCTCATGGCTCAACAGGACTACCCCCCACAACTTTTGGCTTTTTGGGGGTCGTCCAATAAAAGGACCTTTGGGAAAAGGCCATGTTGAGGAGTTGGACTGAAGAGGGGACGTCAGAAGAAGGATCTCATCCTATCAAAACGGGGAAAGGAACTGAAAAAAAACTCCACAAGGGATGGACTTGGCAAATAAAAAACTTGAAAGGCCAGGAAAGACATGCGGCTTACTAAACCGTAGGTCTAAATAAAGATCTCTAGAGGTAGGAGATAAAAGTCTTGTTGTTCCCTCCCACGGGAAACAACAAACTGGGGATAGGTTGGCAAGGACCTTTTCCCGTGGAAAGGGTAATACCAAAAACCCAAACAAATCAGATGGGATCCGGGGAAAGTCGAAAAAATTTTCCATATCAATCTCTTGCGGAAATAGAAAAGGAGACCAGGAGAAAAGGGGGCGGGCCCCACCTCAGGGGCAATGGCAGTTGCCGTGGAGACAGAAGTGGGCCCCCGCGAGGGCAGGGAAATCCCTTAATACACCGGGAAAACTTATAGGGATGTGAAAAGTGAACCCTGATCGGCCCCTCCCAGGAGGGGGAAAATAACCCGGGTTTCTCAAGTCTCATAAGGAGTTTACTAAAGAAAAAACTGGACGAACGGGGTTTGGGGTTGATTTTCGAGATGACTTTGACCACACGGGAAAGCCTGTTCCCCAAAAAGGTTTACCCAGTGCCATTCTCTAAAGAAAAGGCCCTGGAGGAGGAAATAAAAAAAACTGCGGGAAGGATGACGTGATTGCACCATCCACTCCCCCCTTTACAAGGAGGGGGTAGTTTTGTTACGAAAACCAAGTGGAGAACACAGGTTGTGTATAGTTTAAACCGACTGCTAAAACAGTCATACACAGTTTCAGGTGGAACCTTTGCCGACCCAAAACTCGGGTTTTTTTCGCTGGGGCTCCATAAGGCTCGGTACTTTTAAAAGGTGGATCGAGTCGGGGGGTACTATCAGATACCGAAACCGGGATTCGACCACTGTTAGCTTTCGTACACCCAGGGGAAACCACTACAAATTTTAAAGGTCATCCCCTTTTGGACTCACAATGCACCTGGGTGTTTTACAGGGGCAGGGTGAGGACTTTCCCTAGATCCTTTTACAGGATCCGTCCATCACTCATTAAAGGGGTTTAAAAATATTCTGATTTCCAGTAAAACAGCTTGGATGACCACTTACAATCCTTGGAGAGAGTGTTTAATAGACTCAAGGAAGCAGGCAGGGCTTACTGCTCGTCCAACCAAGTGCGTGATTGGTTACCAGACTCTGGAATTTCTAGGTCACACCATCACTCCAGGACACATTGTCCCAGAAGAGAGACCTGGAGAAAATCAGAAATGCACCAAGGCCAAAAACGAAGAAGGATGTGCGATCTTTTCTCTCGTTGTGTGGGTTCTACCACAAATTTATCCCACATTTCACTGAACTGGAGCTCCGTTGACGGAAACCTTGAAAAAGGGATTACCGGATCAAATCATTTGGACACCAGAATGTGAGAATGCCTATAGTCAGTTAAGGAGGGCCGTTGGTCAGCAAACCTGTATTACAGCTCCCTGACCTTTCCAAACCATTTGTGTTGAGAACGGATGCGAGTGCGATTGGAATTGGAGCCGCTTTGTTACAGGAAGGAAAAGACGATGCTTCGGTATTTGAAACCTGTGGCATAGCGCAAGTAAGAAACTTCTACAGGCGGAGAGGAATTATTCAACCGTCGAGAGGAGAGTGCTTGTCCCTTGTATGGGCAGTGCAAAAATTTCAGCCATATTTGTATGGAGTTAAGTTTCGGGTCCAGTCGGATCATCAGCCCCTGATGTTCCTGGCTACTTCTCAGAAGCTCAACGCACGTTTGATGCGGTGGTCGTTGTTACTTCAACCGTATAATTTCACAGTAGAGTATATTCCTGGGAAGGAGAATGTTGGAGCGGATTTCTTGTCAAGACACCCAGCTCCTGAAGAAGAGGAATGAATCATCTGGATTTAACTCATGGTGAGAGAAGAGTGAGATGGACTACTCTCTTAAGAGGGGGGCCTATGTCACGAGCGCCATGAGTTAACCAGCTAATAATACCGACGTTTGCGTGGCGTATATTTTCTAGGCCACAACAGTCGTACTAACAGAGTAAACACAGCTGCACAGGTTACATCGTGTCAGCCCATAAACACATTTGGTGGTGAGTGAGAAGGAATGGATACATCGAGTTGGCAGTTCATTAACAGTTAGAATCACATAGGATTGTCGGCTTAGGATATGGAATGGTTCCGTTTGTCATCTATACTGCCGGACATCAGATGGAAATGGCTGCTGGGATTGTCACCACGGAACAGAAGATTGACAGTTTATCAACAGGTCGGAAGTGCCCGACTAGGGAGAAAACAGTGCATCTGTCAATTCTTGGTTTCCGGCACATCGAGAGGATTGACGGGGTTATTTGCAACTCTTTGTTGTAACTCGACAGAAACTCGCTGGCTTGTTTGAGAATCTAAACTATTACTGACAACTTTGACAGGACTAAAGCCAGGAAAATGGATTCTTGACAAGGGATGATCTGCCACGGTGCCACCTGTGTGGGGGCATAAAGGATAACGTCACGTGGCCAACTTTGGTAGTCTGCCATATAAACCCGAGTTGGGATCAACTAGGGGGGACTTGAAAAATGCTCTAGTCAGAGTGCCAGGGCACTGCAGTGCTTAGTGGAAATAATATCTACCGTGTGTTAATTAGTGACTTAATTTTACACGTGCCTATAATGGCAGATGTAGATATGATTGATAGGACTGCAGTAGTGCCATTTAAGGTATAACCTATTATAATATATTCGTTATAATTACTTTAGGCACTAGCCTTGTTAAACTATAGTGTGATGATTAGCACTGTTAGTGGAAACTAGCTAGAGTAGTGAAGTGATACTTGGCTCTGTTAGCTAAAATAGATTAGTGAAGTGTTGATAAGCTTTACTAGTTGAGAATTGAGTAATGAGGGATAATTGGGATCTTCCCGTAGGTGTCCCTGGTGGGCGGGGTTCCGCATTCTGGTTGCTGATTTTTTCTTTGTCATAGCCTGATTCGGCTCTAGGTGGGTAGCTAATCTGCTCTGTGACTAAGTCTAGTTAGCTAAAGATCATTAAGCAAGGTGATAGGCTTACACTCAGCCGAAGGGATCAGTGACTAGTACTATCACCAGATGTGTTGTTTCTATCCTAGGTTCCCTACCAGATCCAAGGAAACTCTACAAGTTTTGGGGAAGAATTAAAAATCCCATTCTGAAGAACACCAGTTCAAGAGTCAATAAAGTTGCATACAGAAACGTAACTTACGCTAGAAGGAAATTGATTCATCAAAGAGAGTGATGCATACTGATGCACCACACAGCATCAGACAGTAGTAACGAACCGAGAACCGGCTAAGAGTACCTAGTGTTAGTACAGTAACAATTAACATTAGTAATTAGCACTTATGGACTGAATGGTTCGATGTGCAACGAGGATGATCTGTCGACTAACTAACTAACTAACTAACTGCGTACACACTACAAAAGACTTGTGCAGTTTGTTAAGGAACGTTAGGAACGGACATTGTGTAGAGTGCAACCGGTCCATGATTAACTGTTAATACCACCGGTGTCTATTTCGGATGTTCATGAAATTGGATTACCAGAGGTCTACAGAGGCAAAGCAGTATCCGGCAAGATGGTTTCGGCAACGGGTGAGAAGTACATGTTCTGACGTACCGTGCTGTGGTCTATCTTTGCTGGGATCAGCTGACTGGGTTGCTGTCTGAGAGTCAGAGTCTACACACTTTATAGAACACGTCACACATTTTCTTCACATACACGTCTCATATACGTTACACTTTTATTTTAATAAATTACTCTTTATTAATTTCTAGAAGCAAGAGTTGTTGAGTATGTTGCGTTGGGGAAGTATGAGAAGGGGGCATAGTACGACAGTGTGAGAGTGATAGGAAAAGGTGTCCATAGGCTGATGGAGTGTGTTGGACGGAAGCTGGTGGATTCTCCAGAATATTGAGAGGAAAAAAAAAATATTATAATGTGGGTGTCGGATCTCCTCACTCCAGGGACGACACTTTAAAGGAGGACACGACAGCTTATGTAAAATGTTGCAAGAATGCATTATGTAGAATGTTGCAAGAAAGCATTATGTAGAATGTGGCAAGAAAGCATTAAGTAAAATGTGGCAAGAAAGCATTACGTAGAAAAATCAACGTTTTCCCTCCCTCGATCGATCGTGTCTGTCTGACTGTGTATATTTGTCTGTCTGTCTACTTGCCTGTCTGTCCACACAACAAAATACCTTACTGAGCAGTGACTGCAATTCTATTTTCTTCGCAGTAGTTTTCTATATCAATTACACCTTTTGGCTGTCATATTAATACGGACAAAGTAACATATACTTAGTTAATATTTGCGCACTGTAAATAGCGCACATCAGTAGATTGGTTCTTGGTTCTGAACAGATGTCACACAAACATTGACCACGCACAGGCCACACTTAACATCAGGGAAATAATATGTGATAGTCAGGTCTAAAATGGGCCCACTTCACTCTCAACTTAAGAGTGTCAAGAAGACAATGAGATCGATACATTTGCGATGGAGGATACATTATCCCCGATTAGAAACCGTAAGCAGCTTATTCTCATTCCACGCAGTTTAATATCCAGCGACACCTTGCACTTTATTCTCATTAGGAACCGAAGCAGAGACGAAGATCAAATTTGATGATTAGCAAACAACATTGCCTTTATTTAGCTATACCGGCACATTTATTGTGGCCGGTGATATAAGTGATCAACTAGGGATCCTCCGTGGAGAAGTGCTTACGCCGCCTTCTTTTGTTAGTGAGTTTCTTAGTGAGTTAGCCAAACTTTTGTTAGTGAGTTTAGGATTGTGAGAAAATATATGTGTATGCGAGGGAGTGTTTATGTGTATGCGAGGCAGTGCGTATTTGTGTGTTATTTAGTGGGTGCATAACTGTGAGAGTTTGTGTAAATGATGTAAGTATATATGCAGGATTGTATGTATGTGTTTATGAACGTGTGTGTGTACGTGTGTCTGCCTACCTGCATGTCTCGTAACATGGTAATATGCATTGTTTATGTTTACCTCGTAACATGGTAATATGCATTGTTTATGTTTACAACATTTATTTCACAATGTTTTTTCCCTATGTGAATGTAACTTGCGGAATTGATGAACGAAAGATTAGTGATTGGAATTGGATTGATTATCTGCAATCTACCAAAATGCAAGCACACACATGTACGTTGTACATTTTTACATCTGCAATCTGTCAAAATGCAAGCACACACATTACGTAAATACGAACATACATTACGTTGCATTGCACCTACACACACAATACATACACTTGACCCCCTACGATCACCCTTACCGCGCTTCCTCTGTGTACACGGAACCCCCAGCCCCGAGGGCCCCCCCCCCCCCACCTTCACTACCAACACAAACACACACGAACCAAACACATATCAACCAGGTGTCTTGGTGTTTTTAAACTGGCAAATCAGAAAGCGAATGTTAATCCCATATCAGATACGGCCGTGGGGGTCGTTAATCTCGCTGCAAGTGACATTTACTCGTTCACTGCGCTGGGAGGGAGGGGCGCGCTAGTTTCGCTCAGAGGTGCTTGTTCTTTCAGCTAACTGAAAAAAAAAAAAAACAAGTCCGCCTTTAACGGAGATGATCGGGTACTGATCATGCTGTGGATTGCTACAAAACATCGACCACCAAATGTTTTCACTTCGTGATCCCGGGGCAATGTATCAGACACATGGCCTTCTCGGATAAGCGCAACAAGCTGAGAAGGGCTCGTGCACGTCAATCTTCCCTTAGCTATGGAAAAATAACAACAGATCAAACAGGCCATTGGCTGATTTCATTTCAAAACTTAAAACACACACAAAATATTGATAGCGTGTGTTGGTCTTGTATACACACGTTTGTATTTTCTTCTGTGTTACGGAATTCGTGCACTGTGTTAAGATTCTCCTTGTATGGAAGGAGGCCGGTGCACCTATGGTAAATTAGGAACTTGCAAATGAAGGTAAACGTTTACAATATAAATATTCAGCACAACCCACTACTGGCAACGCTGATCGCATTCTGGTATGAACCTAAGGCCTCTCCGCGTCACTGTGTCTGCTGGTATGAACCTAAGGCCTCTCCACGTCAATGTGTCTGCACAGTGACGCGGAGAGGCCTTAGGTTCATACCAGAATGCGATCAGCGTTGCCAGTAGTGGGTTGTGCTCAATATTCAAATTTCAAATCCCGAAACATCCAAATAAATCAAGTTTACAATATACACTATAGCAGTCTAAAACCATGTGCGCCCACAACACGCTGTGACAGAATTCCTAGCTGGCATACACATGAAAGCCTAACCACTTAGAACGGGAGTTCTTAAACATGTTTAAACAGTCACCCAGCTGATTACATAATATATGCACATGTCTCTCGCCAGACTGTCAAAACAATTAACGTCATAAGGCTTCTGAAAAACCAGAATGTCTGTAAAAACATGTAGTTGGGTTTTAGTTAGTTAGTTAGTTAGTTATCAGTTGGGGTATCTTCGTTGCACTCCGGACATGTCCATAGGTGCTCAGATCCTCCCCCCAGCATATGCATCAGCGTCCGGTGGCTAATAGTGCCAGTTCTGTGTTGGTTGACGAGGCGCTTTGTTTTCCCGATGTACCTCTCGCGTCTGGCTGTGCCGATTCTTACTCCCAGGTCTTTCATCCTGGAAAGCGATGTGGAATCACTGGCGTCAAAATCCTCTGTTCTCGCCATATCTTTAAGGGCGTTAATAACATCGGCACGATCCATGGGCTGGCCATCTACAGGGGGTGCAGAGCCAGCCAATTTATCAGCTCGTTCATTTCCCTCGACTCCCGCATGTCCCGGGACGAAGATGAAGGTGACTTTGCGGACAACAGACTTCCGCAGCGACTCAGTCCACTGTCTACGTACAGATCCAGCTTCGACCTTCTGAATCATGCTCATTGAATCACTTAATACACACACGTTGGTATAATGCTGTGATTCCAGCCATATGAAAGCCTGTGTAACTGCCATCACCTCCATCGTCATGCTGCTCGTGGTCATAGAGTGGGCACCACTGGATTCTTGAACGGTTCGGCCCGCTGAACGGGCTGTAAATGCCCACGCACTTCTCTGCTGCTTTACAACAGATCTATCTGTATAGATGAGCACTTCGGGGCTATCTGAGTGATCATAGATGAGCGCGTTAACCTCTGCATTGACAGCGGCAGGGTTCTGCTCTCTGCACCGTCTGTCGAGTGTGATAATGCAGGAGAAGGTACACTTAAAAGCTGGAGGCACCGGCACCCATTCCTTGCCGGGGTTGATACTGGTAAGACTGCAGACCTGTCCGACGACATCTTCCGCCCGACCCATCCATGATTTGCCCCTCTTTAGCCTGTCACCCTTTTCTCTTAATACAGCTCATGCAGAGGGTGCTGCTCATCTGCACTTATTTTTAAGTATGCACGAGCTCTCCAGATCTTGATCCTGTGTTCCATTGTCGGGAAGTCAAGGAGGTATCTCATTGCTACACAGCTGGTGTCTCTCGTGCAGCCCAAAATGATGCGCATGGCTTCGTTTTGTACCTTTTCAAGTCTTCCAATCTGTGTAGGGCTGACAGTGAGGATGGCCAGGGCATACTCGATGCGTGAAAGCACAAGTCCTTGGAACAGAAGTAATATCAGTCTTTGCTCGATATTGGCAGTCGCCATGACTCTCATTGCTGCCAAACCTTTTCGAGCCTTCGTTATGACATAATCGACATGATCTCTGAAGGACAGGCTACGATCAAGCCTCACGCCAAGATATGTCATTGACTGGGTTCTACTCAGAATGCTCCCATCCATTCTTACTGCCGGCAGGTCTGTTTTCACAATATGGTTGTTTAGTGAGAACCATGTAACCGTTGCCTTTGCAGGGTTGACAAGGGCATCGGTATTAGCACACCATGAGGAAATTCGATCTAGTTCGCCCTGCATATAGTTGGCAACCGCCTGTCTATCTCGACCCTGTCGATACACGAGGATGTCGTCAACGAATGATAGAGTCCTACCCCTCCCATCCAACTGTTGTTCAGTGATCGGCACCGTATACACGTTGAATAGTACTGGTGACAGTGGTGAACCCTGCGGTAATCCTGGACATATCGTTATCGGCTCAGAAGACCAACTCCCGCATCTTAGCACCACCTTCCTTTGGAGTAGAACTGCAGCTATCCATCGTACAAGGTGAGGGTGCACTTTCAGTCTGAGGAGGGTTTGCATCAAGTGCTCGAAAGATACCCTGTTATATGCGTCCTCTAAGTCTATGGCGGCCGCACATGTCTCTTCTCTGACCTGAAATCCTTCGTAAACATCTTGAGCAAAGACCGCCGCATTCAGCCATGACTCTTTGTTGCGTCTGTATCCTCCAAGTGTTGGGTTGGGTTTTACTTGACATAAAGATAGCCAGGAATAAAATGGCCGAAAGAATATTATAAGAGTCGTATCAAATGTACAGTATTTATATAAATCATAAACACAACAAACCATATACAAATATTCATGTTACAACAAATGGTACTTCGCGGTTGTGTTTGTATAGTCAACGGGTACACTTGAGAATCCAGCACTGAACGCCCTTCATTGAGTTTATATAGAGATCGAGTTTGGTCTACAAATGGGAAACAGAACAAACATCAGTTACATCACAAGGGAGAGGTCAACTTGTTACGGCACATTACCAGAAGAGGAAACACTTTAACAAATGGCACGATTAACGGGAAGGATATAGCGATAGGCAGCGAGACAAAACACTTGACAGACTTTTATCGTACAATGGAACGCCATCAGAATATTAAAAAAAAAAAACTCATACATTCCGCTGAAGAACGGAGCTTTGGATATGAAGATACTGATCCACACCATTTTCCAAGGACCTCGATGGTGACGACGGAAAGGATTTTGTTCTCTAAGAGACAATGTTAATGATTGCTAATGCGCGGAGTTACATACCACATCGTCATCATCATCAAGCGCCATGCCGAAAGGCGAGGCAATTATGTTCATACACAAGCAGCCCTAAGAGTGTTCTTTATAAGTTCGACTGCTGATTGTTTTCCGTGCCTCTCTGTTAATTTATCCAGTATTTTCTCCCACTGTCAGCGTGTGTCCTTGGCATCATTAATTGCCAGTTGTCAAAACCTTCTCCAGATCCCCTCGTCTCACAGCTAGACCAACAAACGATAATCCTCACACTTACATTACATTGTATCAACGAAGAACATATTCTTGCATGCAATTCCCACCTGGAAGATTTCACATCCACAATACAGCTAATGAGACCATCATCACCATCATGTAGGAAGTCAGGTGCTGTCACCACAGCCCGCAGGAAAGCCTCAATACTTCGCCAGTTCCCCCGTCTCGTGCATTAACATTCTGTGGGTGTCTGCCATCTTCTGTGTACACCAACGCGATATAATACGACCCCTGTGCCGTTTTATAGCAACCAATCCGTTTGTTTCTTTTCTTGATACATTGTTTCCTAAGAATGTTTCTGCAACATGTCAGTACAAAAGCCTAGGTTTTCAGATGGGGCCACATTGCACAGTTAGTTAGTTAGTTAGTTAGTTAGTTAGTTAGTTAGTTAGTTAGTTAGTTAGTTAGTTAGTTAGTTGGTTGGTTGGTTGGTTAGTTAGTTAGTCGACAGATCATCCCCATTGAACCATTCAGTCTATAAGTGCTCGGATCCCCTCCTCAGCAAATCCCGCAGCGTGTAGCGGCTAAAGACACCAGTTCTGTGTTGGTTTATCAATCTTCTTTGGCTTCCTGCGTAGTGTTCTTGTTTGGCCACACCTCTTTTAATTTGCCGTTCTCGCAGTCTGTCCATGGTTGTAGATTCACAGTCATCACTTGGTTCTCGCAAAAGCCTTACTTCTCGTAGAGCAGTGGCTCTCAACCTTTTTTGGCCCGTGCCCCCTTCACCATATTTTCAGAACGTCATTCTCCCCCTCCCCACCTATCAAAAAATTTGGCCTGTGCCCCCCTTCACCGTATTTTCAGAACGTCATCCACCCCCCCCCCCCTTTCATATTTCCTATCTAAAAATCCCCCCACCCCTACACAGTATACATAAAAATGTAAGGTAAATTTAATAGATACTAAACAAGTCTAGACATCCACATAAAACATGATTTGTGGGTCTACTGACTTTATAAAATGAATTTTAGAAGGATGAGACGTACTTAACTGTAAAGTATGAAGGGAAAAAACAATATCAAGTAATCCGGTTCTTGTATTAATGCGATCTTGAAATGGTCTTCATTCCCCCCCCCCTCCCTGGAACCCCTAAAATTTCCCCTGGGGGGGGGGGGGGGATTCCCCACCGGTTGAGAACCACTGTCGTAGAGCATTCAGAATGTCAGCCTGGTCCATGGCGCGTCCGCCCTCCACAATAGCCTCACCTGCGAGCTTGTCAGCCCGCTCATTTCCTTGTACTCCTGCATGCCCTGGCACTAAGATGAAACTAATCTTTGCCAGCGGAGACCGCTCCAGAGACAGCAACCAATCTCTCCGGATCCACCCTATCTCTATCCTCTTGAGCATGCTGATTCAGTCGCTAAGGAAACATGCCCTAGTGAATGTCTGTGTCTCGAGCCATATTATTGCTTTACTTACTGCCATGACTTCTATAGTCAGGCTACTTGTGGTCTCAACAAAAGCACAGAGTCCTCCTTCACAATTCTCCCTCAGGCCCGAGCCGTAAAGGCCCATGAGCTTCTCACTTGTCGGACGACCGACCCATCTGTGTAAATGACAGCATCACCGTCTAACGAATTCTCGAAAATCAACGCTTGTACTTCCGCCTCCACAGCAGCCGGATTTTCTTGTCTGCATGTTCTATCTAGTTGGATGCAAACTGAAAAAGGACGTACAGAAATTTGTTGGCACTTGTACCCACTCCTCGCAAGGTTCTAAATCCTCAAGTGAACACACCTGTTTAAGAATGTCCACGACCTTCCTCTTTTTAACCTGCTGCCCTTCACCTTTCTAATTTCACTATGCAATAGATGTGTGTTTGCGTTAACTCTGAGGTAGGCACGTGCTCTGAAATTTGTATTTTGTTTTCAATGGTTGGAAAATAAAGAAGGTAGCGCATCACCCTGCATGCTGTATCTCTTGTACATCCAAGAATAATGCACATGGCTTCGTTCTGTATCTTTTCCATCCTTTCTATCTGCTTACGGCTGAGAGTCAGGATCGCCATCGCTTTCTCAAAAACAGACATGATCAGCCCCTCGTATAAAAGACATAGATGGCACTTCTCACAGTTTACCACCGCCATCACCCGCATCGCAGCCAAACCCCGCTTGGCCTTTGTTATAACCTGCTCTATGTGCTCATTATAAGCAAAGCTTCGATCAAACCGTATCCCCAGGTAATTCATTGCCTGCGTTCTTTCCACAGTCTCTGAACACAGATTTACAGTTGATGTTGGAGTGTTAACAATATGATTATTCACTGAGAACCAAGTCACTGTTGTCTTTGTTGGGTTGACCATTGCGCCAGCTTCAACACACCAAGTACTTATGCGATTTAGTTCGGTTTGTAGTTCTACAGCAACCTGATCTCTATCATTAACCTTATGATACACGGCATATGACAATGTCCTCCCCGGTCCAGTGATCTGCTCGCTGGTGATTCTCACAGTGTAGGCGTTGCACAGCACCAGAGATAGTGGTGACCCCTGTGGTAGGCCAGGGATGTACATGATAGTAGCACGGATGACGACTATGCTGTGTGTAATGGCAGGTGTATAGCTATACATTACCGTTGTATACACATGAGACCTCAGAGTTTCACTGTTGGAAACATTACCAGCGCCACATGGAATCCTTTCTAAGTACAGGTCTCTTACACACCTCAAGGCACACCCGGCATATGGTCCTAGACGCATGTTTTATAGATCAATGGGCACTCGGTGGGTGATGTGGTTGGTATCAGGCAGATCGCTTTACTTCCCAAGACATCTCCTGTACCCACTGTAGGCTGCCTAGACCTGGAATGCTTTACTGGTACAAACATAGCTTCCATGTTGAAGGAGTTTTTATACACATATCTGGCATATCAAGCCACAGCAAACAAAGTGAACACAAGCATGATTCTGATGTTTACTCCTGACACCTGAATTTGTGCAGCTGCAGCTGCGAAGTGGCCAATTACCTGCCTGCTGGTTCGGGGGGGGGGGGGGCTTGGTTCAATCCAGATCAACACACACACACACACACACACATAATATATATATATATATATATATATATATATATATATATATATATATATATATATATATATATATACTATATATATATATAACGTAGAGACACAGCAGTGGGGTCGACCCAGTCCCATAAGGTTAGGTGGGCGGCATGATATTGACTAACTACATGGTTTGGTCAAGAACGTATGAGCAAATCATATACCCAATATGTCAGGATGGTATGGGAACTTGAACACGGGTAGGCTCAACCTGTGCTTACATCTGGATGGTTGCGAATCTTCTTGTGACCAGATCAGTTGTGAACAATTGGCATAAAATCTCTCCGTGCTGGGTGTCAAGCTTGTACGGGAAGTAGAGACTGCAGCAGACATCAGAAGTGCAAACACTAAATCAACGTATATAAGTGTGGCCATGTGTAGTATGAAGAGCTTGTGTTCGCGGTAATTTACCACTGAAACTACTCTAAGCAAGTGAAGTGTGTATAGAGAGAGAGAGAGAGAGAGAAGAGAGAGAGAGAGAGGATGAGAGAGAGAGAAGAGAGAGAAGAGAGGAGAGAGTGAGAGAGAGAGAGGAGAGAGAAGAGAGAGGAGAGAGAGAGAGAGAGAGAGAGAAGAGAGAGAGAGAGAGAGAGAGAGAGAGAGGGGTTTTCCAGGCTAATTTTTTATTTTCTGGAAACAGGGAAACCCCCCACTACACATCCACATGGCAGGCGATGGCCCACTGAGGCGTGGCTGACGCAGCTTCATAATGATACCATTGGGATGAAGGACATCGGATGCTCTCTGGCATTTTCAGGATGCTACAAGGGCGTACTCCAAGGCAAAATGAAGCAGGTTGAAAGAGGCCGATTTTGAATTTTGTTTTGGAACAAGCAAGGAGCGTACTTGCTCGCTCTAGCCACCCATTGCTAAGGTGGAGGGCAACAAAAACCAAGTGTACGTAGAAGTTAAGAGGCAACCATCAAATTATCTCCCAAAATCTGTGGCTTCTGGCTGAAAATATACTACCACCAATCATGGGCCTAGGGAGGAGTAGTTGAGGGGCCTGGCAGGACAAGCCGCAAATTAGGAGAGCCGTTTAAACATTGTCTTGTTATCGTCACGCTTATTGCTATTGTCTTTCCCCGAATAGAGATGGTGAAAGTTATTTATTGAAAGTAATTCCATGCTTATCCACTAAATTTCCGTACCCCCCCCCCCCCCCCTTACGATTTTTAAATGCCTGAATTGTTATATTTTCCCGTTTTAAAATAAATATTTACAGAAAGGTGACCCTGCAAGACGCACCTGCGAGCACTGCGCGGCACACCAATATTTTTGCCAGAATCTTCGTTTCCCTCCTGGGCTGAGCTTAGGACGTGTGTTTGGCAAAAGAAAAAGGAGCATGTGCTACCACCCCTGGCGGCGAGGCTACAACGAGAGTACATTTGTCGTACTTGATAATTGCTACCCGAGTGGTCGCGGTAAAATTTTAAAATACACTTTCAGGTAAATTCATGCTGTGTTTTCAGATTTCTGACTGACGCGTTACTGTGTTCTCTATTCAACGTTTCCCAAGCGTTTTCATGGTTTTTTTTTTTTTTCAAGAGCCAAACTACGGAATAAACCAGCCACAAATTTTACTGAGAAAAATAGCTGTTTGTTTATTGCCAAGAGGTGTGGGGTAAATACAGCAGTGACGGGTGCCAATCACGTTTTGGGTTTTTAAATAAACATAACAACAGCCCGAGGGCGTGATACTAACAACCAGCCCCCGGAAACAGCGTAGTAGACGCATGATTTGTAGGGTAGGCGACAAAAAGGATGGCCCGGGTGCACGATGCACCCGTTAAAAACCATGTTACCCTTGAACTCATAAAATGTAGCATGTGCTGCAGCCGGGCTAATTTCATCATCAGAAAATGACCAACAACAGAATATGATAGGATATGCGGTGTTTTGATGGCATACTATGATCTGGCTGTGGCTTCGCGCTTTTAGTTGAGAACCTTCTGGTGTAACCTACAATCAGGAGGCATAGAGACATGAAGAAAATTTTCAAGGCAATGAAGATGGTTCCTGAATCGAACAATGAATGCCTCAGGAACAGAACTTCCAGCAGTGAGGTTTCAGGGGCCCGCAACATAAGGGGGCTATTTAATACACCCCTGGACACTAGCAGTGTACAAAGACAGAGCTAAGTGTCACGCTAGATTTTTGTTTGCAAGTGGAATGCGTATTTTACGCTTCTAAGACCATAAGAGTTGATTTTTTAAGTGAGGGTCCTTTTGGACATCCTTTAGGGGAATGAGCATGTGGTGCGGACTCATAGTGAATAGGTCAATCGGCACTGGGTGCGTAATGTGTCTGTATCACGCCAACTTTACTTCCCGAGACATTTCCGGGTACTTTTTGTAGGCTGGAAGGTCCCCAAAAAAAATTTGGGGTTAAAAGGGCCCCAGGTTTTAGGGCTTAAAACAAATTTGGGTTTTCCGGCCCTCTAAAGGACAAT